>PVLC010025743.1:0-23235 GCA_004027655.1 Graphiurus murinus | reverse complement strand
TTTTCATCCCTATGACCAACAGACCCAACAAGAACAACTTAGAAGAGGACAGATTTATTTTAGTTCATGAGTTCAAAGGATTCAGTAAGGATTCAGCTGGCTACAAGACAGAATATCATGGGGGCAGGGCATAGCAAAGGAAAATTGCCCAGCTCATGGCAACTAGGAAGCAGAGAAAGAGAGAGAAAAGGGATCAATGGCAGACATAGTATCTATGGTCACATCTCCAGTAACCTATTTCCTTCAGCCATGCCCCACCTGCCTATATTTGCTACCTAGTCAATGCATTACAATCACCAATCCATCAACAGATGACCCGAGTGATGAGGTTAGAGCCCTCATAATTCAATTATTTTACCTCTGAACATATTTATATTTCTTAACATGTGAGCTTTGGGAATGGAAGAGGAACATTCTAGATACAATCCATAGCATCCTGAGAAGAATAGAATTATGGAAACTAAGCAAGAATAAACCTCACGTTATTCTCAGATCACAAAAAATAAATTACATCTGCCCAAAATAATAATAAATATTATAGACTAATCCTTAAATTTGGTTAAAAATCAAAGCCAGGGAAAAGAGAACATTAGTTTTTAAGTAGAATTCTATTAGTTAAACAGTTAAATTCATAGTTGTATATTTTTAGCAGTATCTTATGATTGTTATATATTACAGCTGCAAGATCTGTCAAAGGCTTTTAGGCCATGAACTTTGATACAAGTTTGACAATATGTAATTTATATAGAAAATACTTCCGGAGAAAACAAGGAGAAGGATGTTTATAGAAGTGATCTTATATGACAGCAATATATCTTAAAATATTTGAGATTCATAGCAATTTTCTTTCCATTTCAAATATCCCATTTTTACTCTCCTTCTTGTTTTTAAAAATCAACAAGCTTTTTCTGTACTTGAAATCCCAGGAGGTACTAATATAAAACTGGACTACTTCAGAAAATGGTATTTATTATGTAAACAAATTTGTTATCAGCAAAGTATGGTGCAAATGAAAATTAATAATGTCCAAATGAAATTGTATTTCTCTTTTGTGAGATGAAAGCTGCAAGTGAATTCTAAAGAAATAGCAAAATAGCAACTATTCAAAATAAGAAGGGATAAATTAATCAAGGTATAATTAACTGAAATTTGCATCAATTAAATGACTTGGAAGGTACTCAATAGAAAAAACCCTGTTATATAACTACTGAACTAATATGATTCCCCTTAAACATGAAGAGAATGTTTTATCTTTAAAAAACAAAGAGTATTAAAAATAAGCTTGAATTTCTTTTAGTATATAATAGTTCAGATTTACTAAATTATTAATTCTTTTGGTAGTTTTATTCTAATGTCTCTTCAAGAATCATGTAGGTACTCTGAATACTACAACCAAAGAAGATTCTTTAATAATTCTTATTTTTTTACTGGATTGTGGTTAAATATGATGGTAGTAGGTGATACTAACAGAAGATTATCTATCTGTCTATCTATCTATCTATCTATCTATCTATCTATCTATCTATCTATCTATAAACTCTAACAATATTTGATGTATTTGGTGTTCTGCCGGTGTTGGATTTATTTTCCATTATACTACACAGTGTTCTTTTTGTTAGAAACTATGAGAATAATTTCTCTAGGAAATCAACAACAATTAATATTCTGCTGAGTAGCATACATTTATACAAATAATATATGGAATACCTCAAGTACAAGGTGGTTTAATTTGTAACTTACAAGTAAATAGCAAGAATGGGCCCTTTCTAAAAAAAGAAAAAAGGAAGAAAAAGAATAAGTTCAGGTGAAATATAAGAGAAATACATCAGCCAAAATACAGAATGGAAATGCAAAACAGTGAGGGGGCGAAGTCTACTAGCCTGTTAAGTGTAATTAGATGGTTTTGTCTTGCTGTAATGATGCCAGATATGTTCAAGCTATTTGAAAAAGAGCATTATGGAGGAAATTCTCAGTTTACTGCCACTGATATGTAGATGCCAAACTATCACACAGCCCTGAGACCGGAGAGGAGGAATTGTAAAACCATAAGCAGAATTATTTTGAAAAATTAGTATGTTGAAGATACAGATTTTTTTCATAGTTATCTCCAGTACTCTACCTCTAAAAAAAAAAAAAAAAAAAACAATATCTTCAAGAGTAACGATGAAATAGTAATAATTGCAGTATATAAAAGCACAGGATCCTTTTGTGTTAATCTGAACATAAAGCTATTCATAAAACAATCCAAGTTTGCATTGGTTACACTCCTTTTTACAGGAACACTTTGGGTTAACTTCATTATCAGGTTTTTATTACAAAAATTGTTGTCCCAGAATGGGATTTTGAGGTTAGGGATTTCTGACGTGGAAGAGCTCCTGGCAATGGCAAGGTCCACAGTGGGACTCAGGCAGGGCGAGGATGCAGGCAAACACGGGCAAAAGCTGCTTAGTGCTCAGAAGGTCAATGAATTATCTATGATGGTGATGGACCTGCTGAGGATGATGACAGAAATGTGAATGGAAAAAATGACAATAAATGACTAATTTACTAGGTCAGAGCTAGACAGTGATGAGGAGTGAAACCAAGTGTCCCTTGGTTTTTAAGCCATATAAACTATTATTAATTGTCTTTGACACATTCCTTATTCATTCTTGAACAATTTTTATGGCTTCATTGTGTGTGTGTGTGTGTGTGTGTGTGTGTGTGTGTGTGTGTGCGCGCTTAATACTGGGGTTTAACCCAGGCGCTCTACCTCTGAGCTACATCCCCAGCCCTGATGATATATATATGTTTAATATATATTATATTATATATTATATTATATTATATTATATATAATATATAATATAATATTAATATATAATATAATATATAATATATAATATAATATATAATATTATATATTATATTATATTATATTATTATATATATTATATTTTATATTATATATAAAATATGTTTTTTATTTTGAAACAGGGCTTCACTAAGCCGCTGAGGCTGGCTACAAACCCGTGATACTCCTGTATCAGCCTCCCAGGTACTGGGATTACAGGCATGTGTCACCACACCCAGAATCTGACTTCATTTTCTATGCTTCTATCATTAATTCAAATTCAAGCTCTATTTTATCTAAGTGCCTGAAGACATATGCACTGAATTTTTATATAGAATTATTTATAACTATTCCAATGTCTCAAAGAATTTCAAAAATACAATTTTTATACTGAAACTATATATTCCTACTCAGGTATATGAACTTTCTGTGCCTAATCCCAAATAATCATATTAAGGAGCTTTAATCATAGCTGTTCTATGTCATTTCTAGGCAAGAAAAAGTTATGTAATTGTTGCCAGGATCACGAGGGAAAAGGACTACTGAGCTATTATTCTGCTCCATTTTTCAAATTTTAAATGACACCATTAGGCTTTCATGGAAAAGTTTAAACTCCTTAGAACAAGTTTCAGACTTTTAAAATTCCTGTTTTCAACCATCTCTTTTCTTCCATTAATCTCCCCTTCCTCCCGCTGATTTTGCCAATTTTCAGCTGGCATGCAATATTGCAAGGTGTGAGGATTCTCTATAGCAGCATTCTATTTCTATTTTCTTCTTCATATTTGGCAAAAGAACACTGAAGGAAGTAGCTTCTCAGTCTGTAGATTATAGCGAGTCACGTGTGGCAAAAGATAATTTACTTATTTTTAATTATTTTTAATATCCAATACAAGCCGGACATGGTGGCGCACGTTTGTAATCCCAGCATTCGGGAGGCTGAGACCAGAGGATCCGGGTTCGCGACCAGCCTCAACTACTTAGTGAGGCACTCTGCAACTTAGTGAGACTCGGTTTCAAAATAAAGAATAAAAAATAGGGCTGGGGGTATAGCTCGGAGGTAGAACGCCCCTGAGTTCAATCCCCAGTACCGCAAAAAAATAAAATAAAATAAAATATCCAATACAATATTTTGCATGTAGTAACTTAAAAGTACATAGGGAACTTTTAAATTATCTTTTTTCTTTTTCAACAGACATTCCACCTCCTTTTATTTGCAGACCTAAAAACCAATAGGTGGTCACAAATACACTTTTAATTTAAAAAAAACTACATCATGTTATTAATGGTTCTAAAGACTTACACATTTTACAGCTGAATAAAATATGAATGACAATTACAATCTGTCCTCAAAATGATTTTATAAAAAAAGAACTATTGAAACTGCCATAATTTGATGGTATTGGGAGAAAATGGCAATGCAGTGTGGCTGATGATTGGCAGGGATTACTGGCAGCTCCAAGCCAGACATTCTATCATGTCAGAGCCCCGTCAAGAAGTAGGCAACAAAATCAACAATCACTTTACATGTATGCTACTTTAACATTCAAACACATCTCTCAAAGTACTTTGAAAGATTGTATAAGACTGAAAGAAATAGGTAGCAACACCAAGCAAGCAACTGAAAGTTAAATAGGAGGAAAAAGTGATCTCTATGGATTTGACTGGAGAAGACAGAACATCTATGGGCATACTGATTTAGAGAAAAATATGCTAAATATCAAGACAGGAGGCCCTCTGTGGGATACTTGTTCTATGATCACTTCTGTAGAACAATGCAAATGACACCAGGAGTAACTTGGGTTTAACAAAGATAGTTCACAGAAACAGAAGTAACACTTCCAACACATTTGTTTTCTTTTAATGTTTTAAGGGTCACAGATAAGATATAGCAGGAATCACCTCAAAATGTTTATGACTACTCTAAATTTGTAGAACAAACTAGAATGTGTAAGGGTAGGGGAAAAAAAACCCTACCTATATGCTTTATCTACATTATAGTGATAAAAATTGATGTGGGTATAATACACCAATTAAAATAAGCTGCCTTCTATTTGGTAATTGTACACTTTATTAGTGACAAATTCATGCTTAGTTTTCACAATTTGTATACTTGCTTTGGTGCAAGATTTCTTAATTTATACATATTGAGATTTTAAGAGAAACAGTTATCAGTGTGTGGAAGGATGTGGAACTCTGTGGATACTGAGGGGTATTTAATAGTTCTCTGGCTTCGTCCTACTGGAGGAAGTTGTAACCACTGAGACATGATGATCAAAAATATCTCCACATATTTTCAAATATCTTGATGGTTTGGTTGTGTGTTTTTCTGTTTTGAGGAGTATGGTGAATCAGATTGTTCTGTTTTAGCATCATAGATTAGTGTTTATTGAGCTACTTCTGGCATCTGGGACATGAGAGTTGCCCCTGACTTTATCATGTCTTTATATTGTCCATTTCTATTAACCTACCTAAATTATCACATAATATTGTAATATCCAACTTCCTAACCTGCTGCGTTTCCTGAATATAATGACTGTGAAGTCAAGTTTATGTTTCTGTTGTTGATACTGGATCCCACAAAGCCTGACAAATAGAACTTAACAGGTAAATGTATATGGAGTAAATAAATTACCTTTTAGGTGCACTTTATGAGTTCAACTACAAAAAAGATATCATGGACAAAATCATTTGTAAATGTAGAATATGTATGCTTTATAGAAAAATAGCTTAAGGCTCTGATAAGCAATAAAGAACTGAAAGGTAAAGTGGTTATATAAAGGCTGATCTAATGGCTAAATTTATCATTTCTTGGTTCCTAAGCATAAACATCATATTATCCTCCTGAGGCAAGAAGGTATTAACTCAGGCCTCCAAAATTAAATAATTTCAATAAAAATAGATTGGTCATACTCATGATATTAGGAAATGTAAGAGTATACTGTTATAGGCATATTAACCTGTTTTATAGTGAAAACCACATCATCACTGTGGGTACACTCAAATCATTTTATAAAGATTATAAAACATAGTCCAGAGGGAAGTATTATCAGTATTATAATGTAAGCTTTCAAGTAAAAAATTATGGAACTATATTTCTTTTGTGAGGTCTTAATTTGGGGGGATTCACGTGAGGACTAGGAAAAAATGAATAAGCGCACATTTTCTCATAAAAATATAAACACAGTGAAACAGTAAAATACCTTATTTTTGAAATTGTTATATCCAGTATGAAATATATACCCATGAACAACTTAGTTTCCTATAGATCTGTTTATTTTATTTTTTTAGTGTGACTTAAATGACATCTTTATGATAAAGGATTTTTTTCTGTCCTTTGAAGATAACTTAAAAAGATTTCTCTTGCATAATGAATACTCTCATAGATTAACTCTTTCATCCTAGATTAGCATTAGTCAGGTAAATTCATTTTCCTTTACTCTTTGCTTTCTTTTACAGTTCTTCTAAGGATACATGGCTAACCACTGCATTAAAAGAATATATGTTTTCCTGTAATATTTGTGGGCTATCTCTTAATATATTAATTTTTCTTACCTTTAGAGTTTTCAGGAGCATTCAAAAGACTGTCTTAGGAAGTCTAAAATAACCTAACACATTTTTAAAACAATTTTGATTAGTATTAAATAACTCACTAATTTACTTATTTATTATTCAGTTAACACTGCTCTTGCTAAATCCTTTTTAAATTTTTATTTCTTACTTCATTTTATATCTAAGAATATTTAGGTGATTATTTTCCAATATATTATTCAAAAAGTCACTGTGTGTATGTGTGTGTGTGTCTGTGAAAAATATTTTTTAACACTTATCATGATCTTACTTTGCTTTGCACAGAGACACACTAGACTCTTGTTCCATTAGGTAATCATATTGATAATTTGATTTAATGGTAAAAACATAAATGTAACAATTTGTTTTTATTAAATTTCCAAATATGCTGAATACTTCTCTCTACATTTGGTATGTATTAACAGATCTGTCTGATATTATAGCAAATGCAGCATTATCTTTCTTTTGCCCTAATAAGCTAGACCAATTATAATGATCATACATCATTTATCTTGGGCCAGCCTGAAAGGTCTCAGCCAATTCTGGTCCATAATGGATCACTGTAGCTTAATAATGGCAGAGAATAAATGTTAGTAAATGGCCTTCATATATAGCTAATATATTAGCTAACACTACTACCACGTCTCCAAGTCTATAGAGAATGACATAAGGTTAAGGATTGCTAATTATCTAGAAAATTCTATGTCTATTAATTTAATCGCATTCATTTTCCAAGTTTATTATGTATGCCAAATAGACACGGTGATTAAGATACAGGAATACATGTAGAAGCAATCCATTACTACTAGGAAAAAACAATTGTGGGAATCACAAAGGAACTTTATAGAAGGAAAACTCAGGTTGGAAGCCCAAAGGAGAAGTCAACATCACAGAAAAATTAGGAAAGATTTCACAGAAGCAGTGGTCTTAGAAGCAGACAAATGTAGGTGGGGGCTTACTAGTTGGGAAAAGGAAAGAAGTTAGAAGACATGATATAACTAAGACCATGAGCATTTGAGTCTATGGCTCAATTTTATGAAGAAAAGTAAAAATTTTATAGGAATGGTTCTAAGATATGAATCTCTGAAATAAATTGGGTCTTTACTGTGAAAGATCTTGAGGATTTGATTCTTTGGGTAATGGAAAGTATGCAGAATTTCAGAAAAAGGAAGTTACCTTCCCATTTTAGCTTTTTAGAAAGATATATTTAGTGATAATTTAAAGCGAGAACCAACTGTGGGAGGGAAGAAAATTGAAAACTCATGACAATTAGTAGGTGAAAGAAACATTTGTTGCTTGCCCATTCTTCATTCTGTCCTTCCCTATTCCTGATAAGACCCTCTCATATGACTGAGGAACAACCTCTCTTTCTCTGTGGAACACACAGGCAATTTGTATGGATTTATCCTTGACTGACTCCATCAATCCTACCATTAAAGATAAGTCCAACATTCTTTGGCATATCAAAACTTCAGAGAAGGATTGGTCCCACAGTGAAACTCTAGGCTTTTGTTCAATTATATTGTTAAGCAGGTATTCCTCCTTCCCTCTCTTCTGATATAAAAAGCAGAAGCGTTATCAGAAAGTAATCCCTCATCCTATAAGTTTTGTACCTGGATGAGTTTAGGATAAAAAAAAAATCTTCAAGGAAACAGTGGTAAACAGTGGTAAAGACCACATCAACCTGCCTTTATTATTTAAGTTGGAATTGGGTTATTTGCAAATAATAGCTTGCTAACAGATTTTTAAAAAGTTATTGCAGTAATCCAAATATGCATGAATGAGTAGTTCATGAGTAAGTTAAGCCTGTAGCATGCATATTCAAAATTCTATTTGTAGACTTAAAATACTTGGGCTAGCTTTCTGCATATAGAATAATCAAGTCTTGAGTTGGTGAATAAATATAACTGCAAGTAAGGCTTAAATATCTTATTAACTCAAATATTTTACTTAATTAAGACCTAGTAACCATACTTAATAAAGACACTGCACTTAACAAAATATTCTTCAAGTGAAGAGACTCCTTTGGAAAGCTTATAAACATTGATATAATATACATGACACATACACACATGCAGACTTACACATTAATAAGAAGCATGAAGAAGCCTTAAAGCTGTATATTGTCTCTATATTCCCTGTATACTAAAACTGGTGACCTTGGGTATGCATAAAGTTATCGTTTTGATTCAAGTTTTATTTGCCAGTAGGATTTTCATGCTGACGCTGTTAAAACTCCAGGATTTATTAGTTTTATTTCACAGATATTTCTGAATATTCCACCATAGACTGGGTTCTAGCTACAGAGAGGAGTTTTAAGGGTAGATGCATCCAATAACTTACATTGATAGCTACAAATCAATGACAGGTATCATAATCAGAGAAAAGCATTTCAGGCAAGATGCCTAACAAAAATTCTTAATTCTTCTCCTTGAACTCAAAATCAGAAATGCCATTGATGGACCGGGAGTATTATGGGTACTGGAAACTCACTCAAAACATTGAGAAGTGAGAAAACAAGTTAATTTTTCATAGAATGAATGGGGAACCCTAAAATAGGGACAGACAAGGTCTGTAGATGAGAGATGCTTTCAGAAGAAAGAGTTCTTGTCCGTCTTTCCCTGGTTTGATGGTGGACCATTCAGTTGCTTCTTCCATGTAATAAAGAAGTAGGCTCAGTGTGGGATGGTAGTATAACTTCAGAATATGCTGGGGCCAAACAAATATCAAGTTCACAAAGCCCTCTTAATCACTAATCATCTTCTCTTCCTCTACTTGTTGCCAGCCCTCCTTTAGGCAAAGATCAGAGAGAGTAGTAACCACTGGATAAGCAACAGTGGTAAGGTTAACACTGCTGCCGCAGTGCTAAGGTTTCTTACAGAGCAGGCGCCTCTCGGGATAGCACACACTAGAACTGCTTGACTCTGAATAGACACAGTTGAGGCTTTCACAGCTAAATGGTCCCTGATACCATGATAAAAAGCTTTAAAAAATGACCAGAAAACATTCTACATAGTAAGATCATGCCAAGCAATATAAGTACTAGTGAGGAATTTGGAATGAGAAACAATGCATGCACTCCTATAGAGACTGTGAACTAATGAAGCTGTTCTGGAGAGGACTCCAGAAGTAACTGGTGAAATCCACAATAGGTATACTTTATGGAATATAATCTTACTTATGGATATTTATCTATCTATTTATCAATCTATCATCTATCTATTTATTTATTGACATGGAGGATTAAACTCAGGAACATGCTACCTCTGAGCTACACCTCCAGTCCTACTTTATTTTTTATTTTGAAACAGGGCCTAAGTTTCTGAGGCTGGCCGCAAACCTGTGATCCTCCTGTTTGAGCCTCCCAAGTACTTGGATTACAAGCCATGCCCACCTATGGATCTTTTTTAAGCAGTTCACAGTGGGCAAATGTATATGGTGTTGATTTTGCTATACTTTGTAGATTGGAAGTAACCTTGGAGCCTATCACTAGGAAAAGGAAGAAATGCATGTGTGTGTGTGTGACTAGTATGTATACTATATAGATAAGAAAGTAACTAATGTATCTTTAAAAGTCACTTTAAAGGAAAAATAAAATTTAAGAGATGTGTAACACAATTCTATTTATATAAATTAATAATATGCAAATATTGCCTTATGCAATATTGCTTTTTTTACAAAAAGTTATAAAAATAGATATCAACAAAATGTCATGTCAACATTTAATGTTAGAACATACATTACACACAGTGCAGTGGATTTCTATTATACTTAGGATGGATGAATGATGGAGAAAATGATAAAACATCAAGTGTGGAATGTTTTTATCAATTATATGAACAGAAGCCTAACACTTACCTAAAACAAAAGCCAAAACCCAAGCAGAAGCTAAAGGTAAAACCCAAGAGAAAATCCATGGAAAAAAAATTAGCTTATTCTATAGACTTACAGAAGAGTTAACATACTTTTTAAACATTTTTAATAACTAGGAAGGGTCTATATAGTTTTAATTAAAAAGATAAATATATGCTAAGAGATAGAGTTACATGAATAAGTATATCTGGAGAAGAGCTGATGTTTAGTGAATTTAATATTGCAATCCAGTCCTCATACTAACTATTCAGTCAGTGCAGACTCCACAGGTTAAGTCCTAGACCTCAACAAAACTATCTTTACAACAGACACAGATTCAGAGGCCCCAGTCCATTCACCCTTCTTACCAACGGGCTACAAACTCAGGAATTCTTATGATCCCAGGATGTTTGACATTTCAGTAGAATGACTCATGGAACCCAGGAAAGTACTACATTTGCATTTATAGTTTTATTATAAAGGATATACATTAGAACCAGCAAAATATTGAAACACACTCTCCTGGCTGGCCAATGCTATATTCACCAACCTGGAAGTTTGTACCAACTGTGGTGTTAATTTTTTTTTCCTGGGGTTTCATTCTATAGGCATTCATAATTGAATCTTTAGCTATATGACTGAACTCCAAATCCCTATTTCCTGGTTCACCCCTTCCAGAGGTTAGGAGGATGAGCTGATGTTATCCACTTAAAACTCCAAATCTCCAACCATAAGGTACATATTTCTGATGTGACCAGCAACTATCATGAATCATTCTTTTTTTTTTTTCTTTTGTACTGTGGATTGGATTCAGGGGCATTCTATATCTGAGTTACACCCCTCATCCCTATTTTATTTTTGAAATATGGTCTTACTAAGTTGTAGATGGCTTTGTTAAATTGCTGAGGCTTACTTTGAACCTATAATCCTCCTGTCTCTTTCTCCAAAGTACTGAGATTACAAGTGTATGCCACTATACTTGGCTATGAATAATTATTTACAGTAAATTTGGACATAAAAAAAAATGTCCACCATGAATATCAAAGTCACTCCTATTATTTGGGAAATCCAAAGATTTTACAAGTTTTTCCCCCAAGAAACAGAGAAAGACCAGACAAATTCTTTATTATAGGGCAATGAAACAGTAAGGAATGAAAAAGAGATGAGACAGGTGAGGATATGACCTATCTATACCACTTCTCTATATTGTTCCAAAAGAATTAAAGTTAAGCTGGGCATGGTGGCACATGCTTTTAATCCTAGTAGTTGGGAGGCTGAGGCAGACAGATGGAAGATTGGCAGTCAGCCTTAGCAACTTAGCTAGGCCCTCTGCAACTGTTTCAAAATAAAACAGGGCTAGGGATGTATCTCAGAAGTAGAATATTCCTAGGTTCAATCCCCAGTGCCACCTTGAAAAAAAGAGTTAAAGTTAGAATACTATAGTGATGCATACATATAGATCATGTTTATAGCAGCATAATTATAATAGTCAAATTATGGAACCAACCTAGGTGTCTATCAACAGATGAATGGATAAAGAAAATGTGGTATATACACATTTTACTCAGCCATAGAGAACAAATGATGTCATCTGCTGGAAAATAGATGGAACTTAAAATCATCATGCTAAGGGAGATCAGCCAGTCACACAAAGTCAAGGGTCATGTTTTCTCTCCTATGTGGAAGCTATAGCAAAAACACAAAAGAAAGGGACTTCAGGAAAATGAGAAAAGAGATCAGGAGAATAGTAGAAGGGAATTGGAGGAGGGTTGATGGGAGGAGAAAAAGAAAGGCTGAGAAAGGAAACAGATCAATAATTTTTTTGTTCATATATGAAGGTATCACTACCAATCTCATTAACATGTCCAGAATGGGAAGATGGTGTTAACAGAATGGTATTTAAAGAAAAACACACCAAGTGGTAGATGCATACATCAGTATATCACTTTCAATATCATTATAATGTATAATTACAATACACTGAGAAAATTATTTTAAAAGAGACAAGATAACAGCTGAAAATTCAGTATTCTTATATAGCAAATTTTGAAACTTGAAAATATACTGTAGGTAAGAGACAATTGATATTAGTTTCTAATCAGAATTGTGGCATGATTAATAGTTGTATTTAGGAAGATATTTGATAAGATTATATAAATTGGATTAGACTGAGAGGCATAACTCCAAGTTAGTAGGATGTCATTATAATTATTATGAGATAATAGAGCAGTATCAGAGACCATCAAAAGAAGAGAAACACCAGAGACATTTAAATTTAAAAAAAGAGAGAGATTCAAGATGATGCATTGGTGTGAAGACGCTACTGGACAATTTTAGCTTGGGAACAGTTTGACATCATAGTAATGTGAAAGTCTTTTGAGTATTTTGACAAAGTTGAAGGCACTACATTTTTTTTATTTTAAAGACAGACTTAGGTGAATTTTGGAAATCAAATGCCAAAAGACTTGCATATTTGTCATAGGAAAAGTGCACATGAAATTTCACGTGCTCTTTTCTTATCTGCAAAGGAGCCTTCTACTGGATACACACACACACACACACACACACACACACACACTGATAGCCTGTGCACAGTGACAGACCCTGTAGGTAAAAAGAAATACTAAACAAAATATGTGACCAATGGAAGTAGGATGTGACAATTTTTTAACAAGACCATGATACTGTGTTTAGGTTCTTATAGAAATGGAAGTGTTCAGCTGGGCATGGTGGTCAAACTTGTAATCCTAGTACTTGGTAGGCTGAGACCAGAGGATTCGAGTTTGCGACCAGCCTCAGCTACTTAGTGAGGTCCTCTGCAACTTAATGAGACCCTGTTTCAAAACTAAAGAATAAAAAATAGGGTTTGGGTGTAGCTTGGAGTTATACTGCCTCTGGGTACAATCTCCAGTACTGAAAAAAAATGGAAGTATTTTTGGGGAAAGGGAATTGAATCACCCATCTTAGAATCCTTTGTACAATACCAACACTACATCGCAGAAGAGGTAAACATGGCAATTAAACATTGATGAACAGGAAAACTTAGGATAAGAATTATCTTTTGAGGGATACATTTGAGCCCTAGAAGGAAAGTTTTTCAAAATTGTTAAGAACATAAATAACATCTTTAGCTTATAACATCTGCATATTCCCATGTGAATGTACTATGCAGCTCCAGAGTGCAAATACATGTTTATCAGAGTTTAACTCACAAAGTGAGAATGCTCTAAGAGCCAGACAGCTGGGAGGAGCCCTGGGAGAAAGGACAAGTTTTCTTTCTGTAGTATACTGATTGTAAATCACTTTTAATATGGTGGATACTTAACATTAATATACTAAAAATGTGTTGTCATGCTTAGATTTTTTACCAGTTAATGACATAAATATAAGTGCAAGTGAAATCAATGCTCTATGCTTAGTTCATTTCATAATATCTAAACTTTATGTAAGTAAAAAGGAGAGTAGC
This sequence comes from Graphiurus murinus, assembly GCA_004027655.1. NCBI lineage: Eukaryota > Metazoa > Chordata > Mammalia > Rodentia > Gliridae > Graphiurus > Graphiurus murinus. The sequence goes on along the minus strand of PVLC010025743.1, from coordinate 9,517 downwards.
ATTTTAATTCAAGATCAATAATTTTTTTTATAATTATCATTATATTACAGAACATATTTGCGAGTGCTTGTTTTGAGATTTTTTACTTGTTCCCAAGATTTCAGCTACACTGTAAGGAACAAAGGTTCTCAGGCAAAGTTTCCTCCCTAGAAATGACTTACAGTACACAGGCAACCAGTCAAAGCCCAACCTTTTCCTGTCTTGTACCTTCCAGCTTTTTAATTTCGAACTTGATAATACCATGCTGGTGTATTGATTATCCATTTTCCTAAAATATTTTCAAGGACTTTTAACAATGATTTACAGCAATGTAGAGAAAATGGAATTTTCAATACAATTCAAAATTAAATGTGATATTATTAAAGCTACTACAACTCATTTTTCATGATTTGTATTATATTTTGAGAACTCTACTTGTTGCTATCACCTAACTATATTTTTATGTTAACAAAAACAGATTCAAATAAAGGAAAATGAGACTTTCTCTCATGGTGTCTCCTATTCTTACATTTTATAAATATCTATTCGTTTTAATTATCAGTGTAAACAAAGGCCACACACATTCATAATTTAAGCATTACTTTGGAACATCATTAGCAATCAGGGAGTGCAAATCAAAACTACTCTGAGATTCCATCTATCCCCAATTAGAATGGTTATCATCAAGAAATCAAACAGAAATAAATGCTGGCATGGATGTGGTGAAATAGTAACACTGCTACAGTGTTGATGGGATTACAAATTAGTACAGTCACTATGTAGATCATGTAAAGATTCCTCAGAAAACTTGGAATGGATCTCCCATATGATCCAGCTATCGGATTCCTGGGCATCTTTCCAAGGAAACTAAAATCAGAATATTTTACTAATATGTGTGTATCCATGTTTATAGCAGAACAATTAACAATAGCCAAATTATGGAACCAACCTAGGTGTCCAACAACAAATTATTGGATTATGAAATTATGCGATATACACACAATGAAATTCTATTCAGCAATAAAGAACAAATTTATGTCATTTGCAGGAAAATGGATGGATCTGGAGAATATTATGTTAAATGAGATTAACCAGTCATGGAAAGTGAAAGGTCATATGTTTTATCTCATATGCAGAAGCTAGGGAATAATCAGGAGGGATTTTATATATTGAAGGAGAAAACCCAGTGGTGGGAGAGAGGTAGTCCAGGAAGGGTGGTGGTGGGGTAATTAATAAGGGAAAAACTTCTATTGATGTTTTGTATGTATGTGAGAATACTAATGCCAATCTTAAAATATCATGTATGGGGAAGGAGAGGGAGAGTGGAGGGAACCAAGGGAAAGCTCACCAAGTGCTGTGCTCATGTATGTCATTATCGCTCTGAAATACATTATGATGTGAGACTGCAATGCACTAATAAAGGTATATAAAACTCAACAAAGTGACAAGAGTGAAAAAGGTCTTACTTTGGTATATGTTATGAAACTTTTCAAATATTAAAATGTGATGTTGGATTATTAATCAGTTATAAATTAGAATTTCAGAACTCTATGTATGATAGACAATAGATTTACTATGTAAAACTCTAAATTGAGCAAGATCTTTTCTACTGTCTTTGGATATTAGGATTCAACTTCAGTGTTTATTCCACACCAGCACTTTATTACTTCACTTAACTTTCTTGATCTTATCCCAAAACTTCATGCATGTTAGCATGTTGCATCTCTGCTCTTGCTTGTATTCATCTTACTGAAGAGCATTTCAATCTGGTAAAATTCAGTCTAGACTGAACATTGTCTATTTGTTGCAGGTTTTACTTTCCCCAGTATTATCTCTTACTTCTAATTTTTAATGACCAATATAGTTATATATGACATAATAAGAAAAAAATGAGAAACTACTATATCTTTGCCTACATTATCTCACAATTTAGTGCATGCTATTATTCTAATAATATACTGAGTCTACCAAAGTTTCATGTAGTTGGCTAACTTGTCATTAGTGACATAAGAAGGACATAGCAGGTCAAATATATGAATTATCAGAAAAATAAAACAAGTTTATGCTCCTTGCTTCTGTAAAAAAAAAAAAGTTTAATTTACTAACTGAGCCTGCTTTGCTCCTATGCTGTCTTCTGGTTACAGGGTCAAGTAGCAAATTTGGCTCCCTTTGCCGTCTCACTAAACCTTACAGCTGGAAGAGTAAGCTAATTTGATAAAGCAAGGTAGGAAAGTGCTCCAATACTCTCCTGTCTAGATCACCTTGTGCTGAACAGACAGAAGTGTCTTTAGATTTAGACTAGTAATGAAAACTTTTGATGGAAATCTGGGAAAGTTTTAAGAAGTCCCTTTGTAACAATATTAGGCTAGTCAAAATTATTGTAGTTTTCTGCAATTCTGTTTTGCTTTGTTTCTAAACACAAATCTCCTTAGTAATACAATAATGTTGATTTTTTATCAGCATACCTGTTCTTTATATCTCCCTCACAGAAACCTTTTAGAAAACAAGCTGATAGGCAAGACAGAGTTTTGAATTTCTGCACCCCTTGGCCAAAAAGCATCTATAAGTATTTGAGTGCTATCATTATTTCAGCAGGCCCCCACTTCAACAGTAACACCAAAATACAGCCACACAAATCTTGTGTTATGCACACTGTCAGGTTACTGAGGTCTGATCAATCTTTTTATTCTGAGGAAATAACATAGTCAATGACAGATAAATGCATGATAAATGCAATTGAAATTAACAGAATAAATTGTAATGTGAATCTATCATTTATTAATTATATAAAGAAATTATATATATATATATATATACATTTATAATACATTGTTCTTCATGTCTAAAACAATCTCATTTTGCTCAGGAAGGTACAGTTGGGCATACTTTTCACTAGCAATGAGGATGTATTGAGCTCTATACAGTCATCTGCTTGTTCTGCTTGTGGCCAGTTGCAATTATTTATGAAACATATGGGTAGAATGAGGTTTACAGTGTAAAGCCAGGGAACAGAATGGCTGTCTTTGTATTTCTCATATGGAAAATGAACCCCTGACCTTGCCCTCATTAACATCAAGCTCTAATGAGCTGGGATAATGGGCCCAGATTGTTATACCAGCAGGTATCAAATCTAGTTTAATTCAGTCATTCCTTGTTTTCATAGGACTGATTTTTGAGAGTGTAATAGTCATAAATATGTATATATATGTACATATTTATTAGTGTTGTAAATTAAAGAATATGGTATGCATATTTTCCCAAGATTTCTAATACATTATGCATTCATATTCTGGTAATGGGACCTATAAAGCAAATATCAGCTTTTAAACCACATCCTACTTACCTATTTCAAATATGCTACAGAGTTGCTCCCATGAATGGTGTCTTCAGGTAGACATAATACCAAAACATTTCGTTGTTAGTTGGTCAAATTCCAACAGATAAAGGAAAAATATGTATTATAACAATACATGAAGCAAGTGAAATTTTGACTTTGGAAATGTAATAAACTTGAGAAGACAAAAATATAGTATTTAAAGACTTCGGTTTCAAAAAGCAAAATACTCCCAAACCATTTGGTCCAAATATTACACTATTCAAGCAATCTCTTTTCATTTTGCTAAATATATAATATTTAGCCAAGGGATAAAAAATCTTAGTAGCCTTTCAGCAAAATATGTAACTATAATCCATGGTCTGTGTTTGTACATTTTATAGAAATATAGCCATGCATATTTATTTATTTATTATCTCTGAATGATTTCATGGTATAAAAACAGAGGTGAGTAATTGTAAAATGATCCTAATAATCTAAAAATTCCAAAATATTTACTAACTGGCTCTTTACAGAAAATCTTGTGGAATGCTAAGCTAGGCAATTAATAGGTTTTGATTGATTATTTTTTCCAGGCTTATTTTGTCCTTGTAAAGAGAAATAGGTAAAACTGTAGTTTCAGAAGTTCAGTGCCAGTTTTATTTCCCATATTGGTGATTATTTAATTTCTTTCAGTTTTAATTTCTTTATCAATAAATATGCTATTTCATGTTAGATGTTCTTTAAGATATATCCTATACACTATCTTTATATTTTAGTCTTGATAATTTTAAAGGAAAATTCTACAGTTGTTCTAAAATGTATTGATTTTTCCAAGCTATCACTGTTTCTCTGACAATCAGTCTTTCACAATCTGGCGGGTGAGGTTTTGCATCCTCAGTTATGCCCAACACATAAGCAACAGATCTGGGAACCCAAGTGTAGCACATCTGAGGTATGTTATAAAAACCAAGGGAACAACTTGGACACACTACACTGAATCCAGCATTATAAGAGAAGGATGTGACCTACTACCAAGTTCTGCAAGATTCAAGTGTCTTCTGTTATATTTGATGCTATACACATCTACTCATGTTTCTCAGAGATGTCCATGGATGGTTCATCACACCTTCGGCGCCTCTAAACTATCCAATCTTCCTCTTATTTTTCATGACAACTTCATTACAGAACTGAATATTCAACATTCTTTCACTTAATATGTTATAGCTAACATTTAATAATACAGTGGTGTGAAATTATTTTCATCTCACCTATATACAAGCTTTAAGGGCAAATTAGAGGCATCTGACACTTGCTGCTTTACTAAGACACCTACATATTTTTCATATTTATTTTTATGACTCCTGTTATCAGTGGAATGTAGGAATACAAAAGTGAAAAAAAAGGTTATCTAGAAATGTTGCCTACTTTTAATAATTTTATCCCTTGCAAGAACTATGATAGAGCCCTAAGTCTCCTGTTATCCTGTATCCATCAGCATTCTTAGAGAAAGGAAGATTTATTTTCTTATGGTTCAGTCTGTGTGAGACCGGGGACCATGGATCTCAGGGCATGATGACAGGAAGCAGAGAGAGGGAGAGCACATGGAGGCCAGAAGCAAGAAAAAGATCAGGGGGAGGAGCAACCATTTATAATCCCAAAACCTCACCCCAGGGACCCTCCTTCTCCAGCTGCACCCTACCAGCCTAAGCCACCACTCAGCTAAGATTAGACAGGATTAGAACCCTCATGACTCAATCACATCAACTCCAACATTAATCTATGAGCTCTTCAAGGGACCATTCAATATCTAACCATACCAGCCTATATATGGAAAATTTTATTACTTATAGAAACTAAGATTCTTAATAACTTTTTACTACTGTGTGGTAATTCAGCCATTGCAACAATTTCATTTTGTTTTCTTTTTTTTTCCATTTGGGAAGAATTAAAAACTTATACAAAAAAAAACCAACAACCTTGTATATCTTTCTTCCTGATTTCTGTTCAAAAGGACTAAAATATATCTTTGCCTAAGAAAGGGCTAATGAAATTTTTCTCCTCAAAGATTCCATGAGATCAAATAAAATCACTTGAAATTTAGGAATAATTTCCAAGCTATGAAAGATTTACCTGTAGAGTATACATAGTATTAAATTGTGTGTACCAACCATGAATGAATATTGTTAAAATGGTACTTAAGGACAACATGAATAGTTTTTAAAAAATCTTTAGGTAGCAATTGTAAAGCAATGTGTATACAATTTAAGTATGATTTGTTTATTTAATTTAATAAGAAATCAGTCTCTGTCCTTTGGCATATTAAAATGTCTTGGTTAAAAAAAGAAAGGAAATCTGGACTAGATAGTCATAGCATTAAATATATTCCATAATATATTTGACAGCATTGAAACATATTTGCTCAATTAAATTTGTTTTTAATATATTTACAAGAGAAAAAATATAATAATGTTAAACTGTTATTAAATAAATTAATTAATTAATCATTGGCTGTTAAAATCCATTAAGAAGATAAGTTGATTTTATTTTCTGTATGATTAGTCAAAATCTTAGAGAGTTTAGAAAGAACCCCAAAGCAGCAACTCAGCTTTTCTAGAATTTTCAAAAAAGATCCTAATTATTGTTTGAGGATGATACATGTGTTCCAGAAGTCACATGACAGCATAAACTAAAGCAGTAATAAAACTCAGATAATAATGAGAATCACCAGGATAAAGTCTATATGAGCAAATGAAAACAGAAAATTGACAAGAGTATATGCAATAGAATTGCCAGGCAAACATAAAACCATAGGATAAAAAAAAAGGATACAGGTCAAATTTGGGAAAGGAGCCAAGTGCCATATGAACTCCAACATGTCAAAATAAAGTCAAGGATTAGGGGAGGAATTATGAATAAAATGACAGAAAAATTTCAAGTAAAACAAATTCTTAAAGAAAGATTGAGTTTGGTAAGTGCTTAATGATTAATTCTATATTTATATTACTTGAAATTGCAAATGACTTTAAGACAGCTCATGCAGAGTATGCCAGATGTCAGGCATAAGCTAGAAGAAACTTGAATATTAGAAAAATGTTTTTGTTTTTTATTTTTAATTACCAACAACAAAAATGTATTGACTTTTACTCAAAAGTATGAGATAACTAATATGGAGAACATGTGAACCACCAGAATGTAGAATGGACAATAATAGAATTCCTTGATACAGTTGTTTATAGAAAGAAGAATTTCTTCTATTGTGCCATCATTAAAATTACCTAGACCCATATATCTTTACTTTTATGGTGTGAGATTGGTCAGAGGATATATAATTACAGTTGTATAGGAGAAATATTTTTAAATGTCCAGAGTAGGCAAAATCAAATGGAAACGGAAGGTAATAAAAGTGGAGTGGAGGTAACTGGAGTGGAGGATGGAAAGGGAAATAAAGACTTGAGGAATGACATTAATGGATATAAAAAAATCTTTTTTAAGTTATGAAAATGTACTAAAATTGATTGTAATGATAGTTGCAAAACTCTGCAAACTAAAAGAACACTGGATTCTACACTTTAAGTGGGTTGATTGTATGATAGGGCTATTACATATCAAGCTTTTGGTATAATTATATAGTATATATATATATTAGCTTATGCTAGATCTTATGCCTATTCCATGTCTAACATGCTCACTGTCATTTCAAGAAAAAGTTAGGTATATATCTCCCCAAGGAAAGCTTAAGGTGATATTAACCAAAGAAGAAAAGAACTCAGTGGGCATGGTGGCATACGCTTGTACTTGGGAGGCTGAGACTGGAGGATTCAGGTTTGAAGCCAGCCTCAGCTATTTAGTGAGACCCTGTTTCAAAATAAAGAGTAAAAAATAAAAAATAAGTCTAAGGGTGTAGCTCGGAGGTATAATGCCCCTGGGTTCAATCCCCAGTATTGCCAGAAAAAAACCAAAAAAACAGAACTCTAGGGAATGAAATTGATCAAACAACGTTAGATGCATGTACTAATATACCAGAGTGAAACCCACCATTCAGTATAATTCATATGAAAAAAATAAATAAAAAGAAAAAATAACTGAAGATTTCTGAAAAAAGAGATGCAAAAGACACAGTAGCTTAACATGAAGATAACCTTCTTTACTCTCCTATCCAAAGATAAATAGAGCCATCCTGATTTTGAATATGAAATACTTACTATGGTAAAAAACGTCTATGACATTTCTAGAAAAGGAAATTTAATTTTTAACTGTTACACAAAAACATTACAATTTTAATATAATAATGGGGCACCATGTAATGCTTCAATACATGTATACACTGCACAATGTCATATTTTCCTCTTCAAATACATCATGTCTTTATGGTGAAAACTTCCAAAATTCCTTATTCTAGGCTTCTGAAATGTACAATACCTTACTCTTATATATACTCTGGCCAGAATGCAATAGCACACCATAAATTATTGCATTTACCTAACTCTAAGTAAGCAGTGATCAACATTTTCTCATGTCTTCCCACCCTACCCAGCCTGCCCTCTGATGCCACCATTCCATTCTCAACCTTTATGAGATCACTTGTTTTAGATTTTACATATGCATGAGATAATGTGCATTTCTTTCTGTACCTGGCATATTTCACCTAATTTTAATAACAAATGGCAGGATTTTATTTTTTATGAAAGAATAGTATTCCATTGTGTACAGGTAACATATTTTTCATCATCAGTTGATGGGCACTTAAACTGTTTCCATTTCTAGGCTATTGTGAATAGTGCTACAATGAGCATGCAAGTGGGATGTCTATTTGACATGTTGCTTTTCTTTTAAGGAAAATTTGTGATGCTCTACAAATAGTAACATAATCCTACCCAAGGGCAGTGGAGAAGGAGTGAAGGAGTATTAAGTAGGTGGTCTATCTCTCTATATTATACATAAAATCTGTATGCACTAAAAGTGGAAACTCATTGTCAAGCTATTAATCCGTTTGGGATGCATAAAAATCTGGAAAAAATATTTCAGTATGACAAATCTTGATCCCATAGACCATTTCACATCTTTCTGAATACTAGTGTCTCTCAAGGGTGTGGAGATAACATCACAATCTACCATTCTCCTGTGTTTATGTTGGTATGTGTGCGTATGCGCATGTGTAGATAGGGTAGATTTTCGAAATAAGAAATGTTAGTAATTATGTCCTCTAGTAATATAGGTATTCCTAACAATTTTAAAATGATAATATGAAAAATCAGATCTTACGAGAATGACACTTAGTCATTTCCATTTATTTTGACTGGTTCTCCTAAGGGGGAAAAAAGTTGACAAATTTTAGTAAAATAAAAAACTTCATGAAGTACATAATTTATTTCATAATCAGATCAACTACTTTTACACTTAAATGTATTATTTAATGTGAAACTTCTCTTGCCTGTTCAAATATAAGCTGCTAAACTTTCACCTTACATTTCACTACTTAGTTCTTTCTAATGCACACATTTTCTTATTTCAGCGAATATTCAAAGATACAAGTTAATAAGTCTGTTTAATTTTCTCTTGTTTGCTCTTGTTTAGAAAAGCCAACCCCATGATTCCCTAATACACTGAGTCATAGGGAAAGCTTATTATGCTAATGTTCTGATATTTTGCACATTAGAATAATCTCCACAGCTAAGAAGAACTAAAGTGTTAATGCAATTAAATTCTTAATTTCAAGTCCAAATATTTTTCTTCTCTATAGCAAGTCCTGCTTATTAAGTATGTGGCACATATGGGCAGAAATAAACCTCTCTATGCTGAGGTTTTCTGGGGTCCTACTCAGCCTTTTTTATTCTTAAAATTTTATAGTAGGTAAGAATGATTACCCTGAAGTATTATACTTGGAGTGGTTTAACAATTAGTAATTTTGTAGTATTTATGAAAAAGATAAAAGAATTATTAAGAATTCTGAAATAAATTATACTCCAAAATGACACAATGTATACCCACATGTGCTAATGTGATGGGGTGCTGAATGTACCCCAAAAATAAGATAATATAAAATCCAGGTTCTTGATATTGTGAAAAAAAGAATTTTAACACATATCATTTACAACATCTGGCAGGTTTAATTTAAGGAAAAACTGGGAAGGAAAAACTGGGATGCAAAAAAAACGGAAAGGGAGACAGGGGTCCCCCACGACCAAGTCCTAGGGCATGTTCCCGATCAAGAGAGGGAACACG
>PVLC010025742.1:0-23317 GCA_004027655.1 Graphiurus murinus | reverse complement strand
ACATAGTGGAATTTTAGAAGGGAATCATAGAAAAGCAAAAATCCCTTTGGTCTTTGTACATGTATTAAGCATTTAATGTATTGACATTCAAGTGGGTCTTAGGGGCTTATTTATAGTTTATAGAAGGGCTTTTAGACTTGCCTTTATAGTTTTCATGAAAAAACCCTTAATCCACAAAAGCACAATGAGACAGACCCTATTCTTACACATTTCCTTTGACGGGCCTGTGGTGGCTCTTACTACACAGAGAAAAGGTAACACAAGTACAATGATTATAAACAAATGCTTTGAAAACAGAACCAATAAACTAGTCCATGTTTGTAAGGCCCAAAGTCTTATATTTTACAACTCAGTCTGTAAGAATAGCTATGCAGCTGCTTTTACTAAACTGACTATAAATAGGTGCTAAAAAGAACACTGTTACTCCTTTAGCATTTCAGTTGAGATAGCAAGTCCTGTACTTTTATCTTGCTCTTTAAGAAAACTATTCCATAGAGGCCATGAGCACACCATGGTCCATTCATAGAACACACTGTGCTGGGTCTGAGCTGCTTGAGCTGGGTCGCCTCGTGCTGGCGGGCCACACTGCTATGTAGCACCTTCTAGGGCACCACTCCACCCCTGAGCTCTGGGAATGCCAGCTGGGATGGAATGCATGCCCTGACTTCAAAATAAGTGTCCTTCAGAACTTTGTAAGACGTTCCAAATAAACAATTGGACTAGTTCAGTCACTATTTTTATGAAAGGTTGGTTTTAAAAATGCTTCCTTAAATAAAAAAGAATCAAAGAAAAAAAAAAACTTTCACATATTATAAAGTACTTCCTACCCCAGAACATGGTCAATTTCTAGATTCATCCACAGTTTTCCACGCATCTGGATATGTATGGAACTATCTAGTTGCTGAAAAGATAGCTTTGATAAAAAGGGTTTTTAAAAAGATATTATCAACCTGCATGCAACTTCAACTCTTATCAGGGACCTTGAAAAAGTCCCTTAACCTTTCTGAGCTTCAAGGTCCCTTTATCCATTAGTTGGAGATAATACTGAGCCCTCCCTCACCCCTAAGAGTGGGTGGGATAAGTCAATGAGAAAATATGTGCACCTAGAATATAAGATTTAATCAATCTATTTACTATTTACTACTAGATGGAAGTACTAAACATAGGATATACCTGTATAGAAAAATGGAAGACTATAATCCAAAATACTAACACAGATTTCTTCTTAGAGGTAGGATTGCATGTGACTTTATTCTTTGAGCTTTTCTATAGTTTCTTGGTTTTCTACTGTGTGTGTGTGTGTGTGTGTGTGTGTGTGTGTGTGTGTGTGTGTGTGTGAATACACATACATATCTCCTGTGAAACTAGAATAAAAATTAAAATTCTTTATAAAAGGTATGGATAAATAATTTCTATTGCAAATAAATATCTGTGTTCTTTTATACCTATAACTGTATAGGCTACCAAAATAATGTGAAAACAGAAAAGTATTTTTAACACAACCAGAACATTGACCTATTTGTCTTCAATAGCTAAAGCTCAAACCAACAGTTATAGAAAAAAAAGAAAATACTTTAACTTCAAAAAACTCTGTCTGAAAGCTGTTAGGACTTTGAAAACACAGGTCAGGATAACCAGGGTCTTGCTCATGCTATATTCTTGAAATATAATCAGAGCTTGTTATACTGTAAGAGCTGAGTGACTATTTATTCAAAAATTAATATGTGAAGGTAAGGTCAGAGTGATAAATAATCATAAAGGCTTTTGGGATCTCTGCTTTGTTTGTTAACAAAAAGACTTAGAAAAGCAATGGCAAAAGAATATTTTCAGAATGAGAAAAATGGTTTACAGTTAAGAAGGTGGAATACATTATATGATTATTACAATAAACAATTTTCATGAAATCAGAGTATGTCCCTTCTATTAAAAAAATTAAGACAGTATCACGTATGAAACATATTGAACCAATTTTGTTATAATTTTGGGGAATAAATTCATCTCTTCACTGTGGAAAAACATGAAAATATTTTACTGACCAAGAGGACTTTTTTTCTGAGAAAATAAAAATACAATATAATGAACAATGACAGAGATGTCTCCTCCCTCTCTTGTCCTCTTTGTATCATTAGAAGACCAAGAACAAAATCCAGAGCAGAGCTTAGCCCAGATATGACCTTCTCCATGAAGTTGAATCTATGCCTCAGCAAGATGTCCTCTAGCTCTGAGATCCCAATTCCCCAGAGACACACAAGAACAGAGACTCATTGCCACCATTCTTTTAGCTTTCTGGGTTTTGGTTTTGACCCAGTTTTATCAAGGCAAGTATCAACAAAATAAATTTGAGGAGACAGAACATAAAAAAACTTGAAGAAAGACAGCCCATTTTCAGATTAGAGTCCCATGCTCACAAACATTAGCTCCTGAAAAAGATAGTGGCCATGACAAGGTTGTTCAACTGATTTCATTTTGGTTGGTACTAATTCTAGTATTTTTCCAAAGATCCAAGGGATTTCTTTCTCTGACTTCCAAAAACGTGTCACCCAAACCTCCCACCCTAGTATAAAACACAACTAGGTTAACTAAGAAACAACATTAAAAAATACTTCAAAAGTGCTGCTGTTGCTAATACAGTTTCTACTGTCTGTCTGTACACAACTTCTTTTTGGCATCCTTTTTAATCCTCAGGACAAGACTGCAAGGGTTCTTAGTGGCCTCATGTTCTAGCCCAGAAAATTGAGTAGAAAGCTGGCGGGTAGCCTGATCAACATCATGGAGCCATCAAGCACACAGCTGGAAGTCTAGGCCAAGCTAGACTGACCCCAAAGTGTTAATACCAGCAAGTTTGTCGCACTGAGACCTCTGCCTGAAGTATTCTCCATCTCTCCAAGGACCGAACTCTTCCTCATTCTTTCTTGTATATTCTTTTATTGGTGCATTATAGTTTTACATTTGTAATATAAATCATGTTGACAGTGACAATACGTGCACGTGTTACTTGGTGGCTCCCCTCCCCCACCTCTGTCTCCATCCCCCATTCCCCATACAGGGTACTGAGACTGACATTGGTATTTTCACAAATGTACAAAAAGCTGATGGTAGTAATTCCTTCAATGATCCTCAATCTTTCCCCTCCTCTTCCCCTGACTCCAATGAGGATTCGCCTCCGTTATCCAGAGTCCCTCTGGTATCCTAATTACTCCCTAGCTTGTATGTATTAGAGAAAACATATGACCCTTCACTTTCCCTGACCAGCTAATTTCACTTAACATAATGTTCTCCAGGTCCATCCATTTTCCTGCAAATGACATGATTTTGTTCTTTATTGCTGAGTAAAATTCCATTGTGTGGATATCCCATAATTTTGTAGTCCATTCATCTCTTGATGGATACCTGGGTTGGTTTCATAATTTGGCTATTGTGAATTGTGCTGCTATAAACATGGGTATACATCTATTACTGTAGTCTCTAATTTCAGTCCCTTTGGAAAGATATTCAGGAGTGGTACAGCTGGATCGTATGGTGGATCCATTCCCATTTTTCTGAGAAATCTCTACACTGATCTTCATAGCACCTGAACGAATTTGCAAACCTACCAACAGTGTAGAAGAGTTTCCATTTCACCACACCCTCACCAACACTTATTGTTTTTTTGGCTTCTTGATAATTACCATTCTGATTGGGTTAGAGGGAATCTCAGTGTAGTTTTGATTTGCATCTCCCTGATTGCTAATGATGTCAAACATTTTCTCATGTATTTATTGGCCATTTGTATCTGTTCTTTTGTGAAGTATCTATTTAGTTGAATTGCCCATTTCTTGATTGGGTTTTTTGTTTGTTTGTTTGTTTAGTGTAAAGTCTTTTAAGTTCTTTGTATATTCTAGATATTAGCCCTCTATCAGAGGGATAACTGACAGAGATCTTCTCCCATTCTGTATGCTTTCTCTTTAGACTCTTGATGGTTTCCTTTGATGAGCAGAAACATTTTAGTTTAATGTCATACCATTTATTAATTCTTGTTTTGATTTCCTGAGCTATGGGGTTCTTGTTGAGGAAACTTCTACTTGTGCCTATATGTTGGAGTGCTGGACCTATGTCTTCCTCTAGTAACTTCAAAGTCTCCGCTAATTTCCAGGTCTTTAATTTATCTTGAGTTGACTCCTATGCAGGGTGAGAGGTAAGGAGTTAGTTCCATTTTCCTACAACTGGATAACCAGTTTCCCAAAGCTATTTGTCGAAAAGGCTCTTTTGTATAACATATGTTTCACACCTTTGTCAAAAATCAATTGGCTATAAGTATGTGGATTTGTTTCTGCATCTTCTATTCTGTTCCACTGGTCTATGTGTCTGTTTTGGTGCCAACATCATGCTATTTCATTACTATAGCTCTGTAATATAATTTGAAGTCAGGAATTGTGATGCCTGAATTCTGCTCTGAATTCTCACTGCTGAGAATTACTTTGGATATTCTGGATCTTTTATTTCTCCATATGAAATTTATGACTGAGCTTTTAGGTCTGTGAATAGTGACATTGATATTTTGATTGGGATTGCATTGACTCTGGAGATCACTTTTGGTAGAATGGCCATTTTGATAATATTTATTCTGCCTATCCAAGAGCAAAGGAGATCTTCCCATCTTCTAAGATCTTCAATTTCTTTCTCTAGTGTTTTATAATTTTCATTGTAGAAGTCTTTTATCTTCTTGATTAGGTTTATTCCTAGGTATTTCATTGCTTTTGAGGCTATTGTGAATGGAATTGTTTTCTGGATTTCTTTCTCAGTGGATTCGTGGTTGGCATATAGAAAACCCACTGGGTATTTTTAGATTGATTTTGTATCCACTACTTTGCTGAACTTGTTAATCAAATCTAGTAATCTTTTGGTTGCATTCTTTGGGTCTTCTAAATATAGGATCATCTCATCTGCCAATGAGGATAATTTTAATTCTTCTTTTCCTATTTGAATTTCTTTGATATCCTTCTCTAGTCCTGACGCTGACACGAGTCTTGATGACTATATTGAAAAGAACTGGTAATAGTGGGCATCCTTGTCTTGTTCCTCCTTTTAAAGGGAATTCCCAGTTTTTCCTCATTCAGTTTAATGTTGGCTTGGGTTTATTATTGCCTTAATGATGTTGAGGTATGTTCCTTCTATTTCTGTAGTGTTTTTAACATGAACAAGTGTTGGATTTTGCCAAATGCTTTCTCAGCATCTATTAAGATGACCATGTGATTTTTGTCCTTTGTTCTATTTATATGGTGAATATCATGTATTGATTTGTGTATGTTGAACCAGTCTTGCATTTCTGGGATGAAACCAATTTGGTTATCGTGTACAATTTTCATGATGTGTTTTGTTTTTTTTTTTCATCATGTGGTTTTAAATGTACATGACTAGTATTTTGTTTAGAATTTTTGAATCTATGTTCATCAATAATATTTGTCTGTAATTTTCTTTTCTTGAGGGCTCTTTATTCAATTTTAGTATTATTGTGATACTGGCCTCATAGAAGAAGTTTGGGAGAATTCCATCTCTTTCAATTTTATGGAATAACTTGTGAAATATTGAGTTTAGTTCTTCTATAAAGGTTTTGTAGATTTCATCTGGGATTCCATCTGGACCTGGGCTTTTCTTTGATGGAAGACTTTTATTGCTTTTTCTATCTCTTGCTTGCTACTGGTTGGTTTAGGTTTTCTATATCTTCTTCGTTTAATTTAGATAAGTTGTGTGTATCTATAAATCTGTCGATTTCTTCCATGTTTTCCAATTTATTGAAATATAAATTTTCAAAATAGGTTCTGATGATTCTTTGGATTTCCCAACTGTCTGTGGTAATGTCTCCTTTTTCATTTCTGATTTTAATAATTTGGAGTGATTATTTTAGTTATGTTGGCTAAGGGTTTGTCAATCTTGTTAATCTTTTCAAAGAACCATTTTTTTGTTTTGTCAATCCTTTTTATTGTTTTTTTCTCTATTTCCTTGATTTCTGCTCTGAATCTAGTTATCTCCTGCCTTCTACTAGTTTTGGGATTAGACTATTCCTGTTTATCTAGGTCTTTGAGGTATGTTATTGGGTTATTTGTTGACTTTCTGTTTTTCTTAATGAGCACTCAGTGCTATAAATTTTTCACTTAAAACTGCCTTCCAAGTGTCCCAAAGATTTTGGTATGTCATATCTGTAGTTTTATTTAATTCTAGAATTTTTTTTATTTCTCCCCTCACTTCTTTTCTGATCCAATCTTCATTCAATAGTGTATCATTCAGTCTCCACATATTTATGCAATTTATTTTGGTCTTCCTCTGATTTCTACTTTCATTACATTGTGATCTGAGAAGATGCAGGGACTTATATTACATTTTTAAAAATTTGCTGGCACTTGCTTTGTGGCCAAGAATGTAGTCTATTTTGGAGAAAATTTCTGAGCAGCTGAGAAGAATGTATGTTTAACTGTTGTTGTTTGAAATATTCTGTATATGTCTATTAGGTCCATTTGGTTTATAGTGTTCTTTAGGTCTGAAGAGTCTTTACTCATATTTTGCCAGAAAGATCAATCTAGTGGTGCAAGTGGTGTGTTGAAGTCTCCCAACATTATTTTTTTGCCCGATGTCCTGAAAAGTTTAATAAAAGTGGGTACACCCTCTTTTCGGGCATACATCTTTATCATTATACCTTCTTGTTGGATTGTTCCTTTTATTAATAAGAAATGACCCATTTTGTCTCTTCTGATGTGTTTTAGCTTGAAGTCTATTTTGTTGGATATGATTGTTGCTACCCCTGCTTGGTTTTGGTCTCCATTTGCATGGTATCTTTTTTCATACTTTTGCCTTTAGCATTTTGTATCTTTGGTAATAAGGTGAGTTTCTTGCAAGCAGCATATAGTTGGATGATTTCCTTTAATCCATATTGCCAGTTTATGCCTTTTAATTGGGGAGTTAAGACTTTTGATATTCAGTGTTGTTATTGAGATATGATTTTTGTTTCCTGTCATTTTGAGTTTTCTTTTTTTGTTTGATGTAGTGTTATATCTCCTTTGCTCTTTGCCCAACTGGTGGAGTTTACCCCTGCTCTAGTTCTGATGTTTCTTTTTTTCTTCTTTGTGTTTTATTTCTTTAAGTATTTTTCTATTGCTGGCCTGGTAGCCATGAATTCTTTTAGTTTCTGCTTTTCTTAAAATGTTTTTATTTCTCCATCAATTTTGAATGACATATTTGCTGAATATAGGAGTTTTGGATAGAAGTTGTTTACTTTCAGGGTCTGGAGTACATCCTACCACCCCTTGTGGCTTTCATGACTTGGGTTGAGAAGTCTCGAGTGATTCTTATTATTTTGCCCCTGAATATGTCACCTGTTCTTTTGTTCTCATTGCTTTTAAGATTCTTTCCTTGGCCTCTATGTTAATTGTTTTATTACATGGTGTAGGGAAGTCCATCTTTGATCTTGTCTTGCTTGTGTTCAGAATGTCTCCTATACATGAATGTTCAAGTTGTTTTTTATGTTTGGGAAATTCTCTGATATTATTTTTCTGGAAAAGTTTCTAATACACTTGGTTTGTACTTATAGACCTTCTTCAATGTCTATTATCCATAGGTTAGGTCATTTCATATTATCCCATATTTGTTGGATATTCATTTTTTGCTGTTGTATTGTCTTCTCTATATTGCTGATTATATTTTCAGTTGTGCATGAACTGTCTTTCAAGAGTGATACTCTGTTTTCCATATGGTCTGGCCTGCCAGAGGTGGTTTCTATTATGGTCGTTAATTCATTTATTGACTCCTTCATTTCACTCTTTTTGGTTCTTATGTAGGGTCTCCGTTTTTCTAGTGATATACTTTCATTTCCAGTACACTTTTTTTTGAGACTTTTAATGATATTGAAGATCAAAATTCAGAATTCTCTTTCTGGCATTTCTTGCAAGTCAGTATTGATGATCTCCCTAGTTGTTGAGTTGTGGGAGTTTATTGCTTCTTCTCTGTTCTTCATTCTCATGTTTTCAGAGTTCTCAGGTTTGTCTTTCTGTTGTCTTGGCATCTTCTTCCTCTTTGTATGTGAGTCCTGTGCCTCTCTGTTATTGCTTTATAATAAGACCTATGCTGGGGGTATATATTTGTCTCTACAAATTTGTCTCATCTGATCAAACTTTTGAGTTTGTCCCCCAGAGCCTCTTTAACAAGATATAGTTCTTAGTGCATGCAAACAGGAGTCTCTTATTGGTTGCAGACCCCCTGCTCTCCAGGCTCAAACTTCATAGGGCCAGAGACTGATATTCTGTTCAGAGCCAGCAGCCTGCTGGTTGGGATTTAATGCCCGACAGACAATACCACTGCTCTGCTGACTGTGAATCCATTAAGCCCCAGAGCGCTAACCTCAGGTCTCTGTGGCCAGTGGGCCTAAGTTCAGCTGGGCCAGTGATTTCAATGTCCTGAGCTTGTGGCCTGGCTTGGTGAGCTTTGATGGCCCTGGTGCACTGCACAAGATCTGCTGGTTATGATCATATGCAACACTGTCAGTCATTGGCATGCCTGCATGCCAGTCACAACCTCTACTGGTGGAGAGACTGTTGAGTTCCCAGCCTGTAGTTGTGATCATGTGAATCCCTGCCAGTCTCTGGCCTCCCTGCTTCCAGAAATCACGCTCTGGCAAGGAGAAATTGTACTCTTCTGAGTCTGGGCTTGTGTGGCTCAGTTATTTAGCCCCAGAGACACCACTGCTGCTCTGAGCAGCTGCAATTATGTGAGCCCTTATTGTCCTCTGAAGTTGGTGCTTCAGGGTCCAAACATGGCCTGGCTTGAGTTTATTGCTTTCTGAACCTGAAACTCAGTAGGCTGAGTTATTTCACCCCACAGACACCACAGTTGATTGTCCTATGGTGATTGCTGGAGACCCTCCAAAGGTGCAGTGAAATGCAGACTCGAGATCCCTCCTGCCCAAATGTCATGTTTTTGCTGTGTCTGTCCAATTGTAGCCACACAAACACACACACACACACACACACACACACACACACACACACACTTCTGCGGGGTTGATTTGCAAACTCACAGGCCAGGTAAGTCTGTTCATTGACTCCACTGGGACAACTTATTAACTCAGTCTTGATGAGCACTGCTTGGGTGCCTGCAGGCAGATAAATTCAAGTTGCAGCTACAGGATCTAACATGGCAGTTTGGGTAGTCCTGTCTACATCAACTATGGAGAGAAAAGTGTGACTGCTTCTGATGACGGTCTATAGTGGCTGGCTTGAAAAGGTTCTGCTGCTTCTTTGCTGGAGTTATTCTCTGAGAGCCCTGGTCCAGCAGCCACTAGCATCACACAGGCTGAGCAAGATGGCCTTCCTGTCACTCTCCGCTCACCAGGCGAGATACATGGAGCTCCATTCAGTCCTCTGCCTTTTCTGCTGCCTCTGATTTCATCCTGTTTTGACTGTTGTTCTATTGAGTTTGGGCTGCTTTCCTTCCCTTGCCAAGAAGCAGTCTTCCTGCTGGTTGAGTTCCGAGTCTTGGAGCACCTGAATCATGCTGTCTTTCTCTATGCCACCATCTTTAATTCCCTCTTCCTCATCCTTTCAAACTCAGCTTAAACATCACTTCTTCCCCCAAAGCCCTTTCTGACCACTCGTCCTCTCAAAAGAGGCAAAGTAAGCACTCTGCTATTCTTGCTAGGCATTCATTCTTTTCCTGCAGGTCATTCCCTTGGTGGGCAAGTATGTTTCTTTGTGCTTATGTGTTTTGTGCCTACTTGCTGGTCTAATTTCCATGCATGCAAGGGCCATGTCTACCAATGTAACTGTTAGATAAATATTTGTTGACTGACTCACTGACTGAATCACAACACTGTTCAAGGTGGGGTAAAGAGCCAGTAGTCCTCTTGTATGTGTGCTTTATATGTTATAAGAATAGGACTCCCACTTTCATCTGTTTACATATTAAATTTCCTCTTAAGATAGTTGAACAAAGTGCTGTGAGCAGCATAATTTGAAAGTTACTACTCCATGATGCTTCTCCATATCAGCAGATACAGATGGTCAGTGAGGGGAGAGGAAAGCTGCTCAGGTGCACTCAGCATCTGCGTAAATAGATACATGTAGTAAAGGAACACAGAGAAATAGCTGAGGTGTCTTAGAATACAAATGTGAACCAAAATTCTGGCAAAGTCACCCTTCTTTCCCAAAGCTCCAACACAAAGACCTCTTCTCCTCTCTTCAACTTATTGTAACGATACAATAAGCATGGGTCATTTAAATAGTAAATAGAAAATCAATAATACAATAGTAAATACAAAAGGAATACAAATCAACAGTAGATACAAAATTAAAAACCTAACTGTATTTCAAGAATGTTTCAGTTATTCTGTGTATATATGAAAGTGTTATAAAAAGTTGTCTGCATCCTTTCATCTTCCTCAGTCTCCAAGGAAATCCCATTCCTAGGGGCTAAAATCATGCAACACAATAGGACATATGCCTATGAAAAGTCCCTGCTAGACCTACCCCTGTCCAGATGTTCCAAGTATTAATTACCTCTGAGGCTCTAAAGACCTCTTCTCTCTCCTCTCTTCTACTTACGCCATGAGTAAGACTACTATATAGATAATGATACAATAAGCATGGGTCATTTATATAGTAAACACAAAATTAATAATACAATAGTCATATAATAGTAAATACAAAATTAACCTAACTATATTTCAAGAATGCTCTAGGTATTCCATATATATATGAAAGTGTTATAAAAAGTTGTCTGCATCCTTCCATCTTTCTCAATCTCCAAGGAAAACCCACTCCTAGAGCCTGAAACCATGTAGCCCTAAAGGACACATGCCAATAAAAAGTCCCTGCCAGACCGACCCCTGTCCAGATGTTCCAAGTATTAATTACCCCTTCATGGAAGACCCCTTCCTACATGGTCCATCACCTTCAGACTAGAATAGTATAGTAAGTGAACATTCTATAGTGTTTTAGTGTGGATATTTTAAGAATTTCACAGACAAGAATGAATTTTAATAGTACTGGTGCATATTTCCTGGGTATTTAAAGGAATATCACAATCAATAGGAATGGCCCTATTACCAACACCAGGATTACATAAAGATTTCCTTGTTTTATCAAAACCAGCTTCCTAGTCAGTTGTGGTGACAAAAGCCTGTAACCCCAGTACTTGGTAGGCTGAGCTAAAAGGATCACAGGTTCAAGGCCAGCTTTAGCAACTTAGTGAGATCCTGTTTCCAAATAAAAAAGTAAAATAGAGCTGGGGTGTAGCTCAGAAGTAGAACACTTTGAGCCGGGCGTGGTGGCCCACGCTTGTAATCCCAGCATTCGGGAGGCTGAGACCGGAGGATCCGGGTTCGCGGCCAGCCTCAGCTACCTAGTGAGACACTCGGCAACTTAGTGAGACTCGGTTTCAAAATAAAGAATAAAAAATAGGGCTGGGGGTATAGCTCGGAGGTAGAATGCCCCTGAGTTCAACTCCCAGTACTGAAAAAAAAAAAAAAAAAAGAAGTAGAACACTTCTGGGTTTAGCCTCCACTAGAAAAACAAAAACAAAATAGCTTTCTGACATGGAAACATGGCACCCTATTCATCCTGTCATGAAGAAACAGCCTCACCTGTCAGGCTCCCCCTCTTCATTTTCCAATGTGGGTCAGGCTCTGACATGTGACACTGGTGCCCCTATCCCTTTAGAATTTCCTCTGGGCCTCCCTCAATTAAGGGTGACGCATAACAAAAAGGTCATACTTCAGTACAAAACTGAAAATATGCACTTAAATAGATTTACAAACTCCTATATTTCCTAGCATTTCTTTGTAACAGCCTGACTTAGAGAATAGATATCTCCAGCTCCAATATTTTTTCACACAGAGTTTATTTTGATGAAATGAGGATAACCTTCCATTGTGGAAGCAGCTATATCAATTTAGAAATTTGTCATCTGAACTAAGCCAGAATCCTTTACATCATGAATTGTTTTTATTCTTCTTATTGGGTAATTCTTACTAAAGTGTCACTTTTGAAAGGTAACACATTGACCATTAACACATTCATTTGATACAAATTCAAGTAAAGAGCCAAATCTCTCTACTTGCTTTTAGAAAGGATTATTCATTTATCAGAAAATTAGAGAATAAACAGAGTTTTGTTCTATCAAAATCTAATTGTTTATGAGACTATATTTTTGCTTTGACTAGATTAGTAGATTAAGCAGAAGAGTTCTTCTATATAATGAGATTTAACTTCATACAGTTTAATTTTTATTCAATGTCATACTAGGTTGTGAGAAAACTCAAATACTTTCTAAAAATGTCCACTGGATGATTAAGGTCATTAAATTTTCTCTCAATAAGTACACAAGGATAACATATTGATTGTACTTCTTTTGACTTAAGTGCCTTACAAAATGAAGACATTTTAAACCCACAGAATAAGTCTGAAGATAAATGGCTTCAGAGGTAGTGCCAACGGGTGCCAGCTCTCTTTCCTTCTGACTCCTAGCTCTGCCTTTCTGCACATAGTAGCTTTATCATTGCACAATATAAACACATGGTCTAAGATGACTGTGTCATTCCCAGTATTTTATCCAGATGTACTAATGTCCAAAGAAAGGAGAGATGTCTTTACCCTCTGTTACTTTTTTTTTTTTTTTTTTTTTGGTGGTACTGGGGATTGAACTCAGGGGCATTCTACCTCTGAGCTACACCCCCAGCCCTATTTTTTATTCTTTATTTTGAAACCAAGTCTCACTAAGTTCCGGAGTGTCTCACTAGGTAGCTGAGGCTGGCCGCGAACCCGGATCCTCCGGTCTCAGCCTCCCAAATGCTGGGATTACAAGCATGTGCCACCACACCCGGCTTCCTCTGTTACTTTTTGAAGAGCAGAAAAAGCTTTTTCAGAAAACCCCAAGCCAACTTCCCTTTCTGTCTCATTGGTCAGAATTGTAACAAATTTTCATGTTGAAAACAATTACTAGTGGCTGATGAGATCTGAGATGCAGTAGGTTAAATCATGCCTCCCAAATAAGTTGGGCCCAATTCCTAATCCCTGGTAACTATGAATTTGACATTTTTTGGAAATAGGGACCTTGGAGATGTAATTAAGTTAAAGATCTTGAGATGACATCATCCTGACTTTAGAATGAGCCCTGAATCGAATGGTTGGTTTTGTAATAAAGAGAAAGAAGGACAACAGAGATACCAAGAATGTAGAAGAGATTGGAGCAATGTTTTTTTTGTTTTTTTTTTTTTTTTTTTGTGGTACTGGGGATTCAACTCAGGGGCATTCTACCTCCAAGCTACACCCCCAGCCCTATTTTTTATTCTTTATTTTGAAACCGAGTCTCACCAAGTTGCAGAGTGCCTCACTACGTAGCTGAGGCTGGCCTCGAACCCGGATCCTCCAGTCTCAGCCTCCCGAATGCTGGGATTACAAGCGTGCGCCACCATGCCTGGCTTGCAGCAATGTTATCTACAAGCCAAGGACACCCAAGATTGCCAGCAATCACAAGAAGCTAGGGGAGAGGCATGTTGAATCCTTCCCCAGAGCTTCCAGAGGGAGCCAAGCCTGCCAATACTTGATATTTTGATCTTAGGACTTCTGCCTTCCTGAACTGTCAAAAGGACAAATATCTGTTGTTTTCAGCCACCCAGTTTGTGGTACTTTATTGCAGCAGCCATTGGAAAATGATACATGGGAGCTAGTCTCTGAGGCTGCACCAACCTTCCTGAAGCACATGACTACAGTAAAGAGAAGGTTGACATAGAAATAAAGCTGATAAGGGTGGAGAGGTAGCAAAGGATGCCTGATATACACACCTTCTCAGTTTTTAACCCTCCACCATTCATAAAACCTACTTTAAATTTTTTCACATTTTATTTTTAACTGATATATAATTATATGTATTGATGGGGTTCCATGTGATGTTTTAATACATGCATATGTTGTTAATGTTTAAATTAGGGAGAACATATCTCCTTCAAACATATATCATTTCTTTTTAATGAAAATATTCAAGATTTTGTCTTCCAGTTTTATAAAAAAAAATACAGATTATCATTATCTATAGTCACCCTACTATACAATAGCACACCAGAACTTCTTTCTGTGATCTACTATAACCTAGTTCCCTATCCCCTAGTGAATTTTAAAAATAAACATTTGATTTTAGGATAGTTTGAGATTTGCAGTAATTTTTCAAATATAATACAGAGTTCCCATATACCTAACACCCAATTTCCCCTGTTAGTAACATTTTATGTTACATGATATATTATACAACATTTATACATGTGGTACTTCTGGTACCTTTGTTACAATTAATGAACAAATTTCCATACATTCTTATTAAAGTCTATACTCTTGTCAAATTTTCTTGGTTTTTACCAAGTGTCTTTTTTCTGTTCCAGGATACAACAGCTGTAATATACATAAAAGCAGTTAGAATTACACCTTTAATTTTTTTTGTAATTTTTTTTCTTTGGCAGTACTGGGGATTGAACCCAAGGACATTCTACCTTCAAGCTACACCCCCAGTCCTATTTTTTTAATTCTTTATTTTGAAACAGGGTCTCACTAAGTTGCGGAGGGCCTCACTAAGTAGCTGAGGCTGGCCGTGAACCCAGATCCTCCTGTTTCAGCCTCCCAAGTACTGGGATTACAAGTGTGCACCACCACGCCTGGCTAATTATTTTTGTAAGTGAAACATTATAAAGATCTTGAAATTTGTGTAGTCATACATTTTGGTATATAGGAGACATGAACCTAATAGATTCACAGAAACAATGTGGGTTGATGAAAAAGTAAATGCTTGTTGAATCCAAAGATAAGAACCATAAGGATCTGGTAAATACTATCATACAGTAATAACCAGTGTTGGAATTGTGACATTTTAAAATAAAATAAAAATCTAACAACTCCTCTGAGATTATGATGCCAGGAATATGATGTCAAACATGTCCTCCCTGTTCCTAAGTGGGGCAATTCTGACAATTATGTGTTCAACACTCTGTTCGTCTTCCTGCACAGTGCCCCTTGCTGATGTCATCTTCCCATATCAGGCTTCCAGTTTGAGGTGACCTCTGGCTGGAGACTCATATCTTTATCTCGTCATTCCCTGTCCCCCACAATCTTCTACTTTCTGCCTGCTGGATGATTCTATTTAGAGGTCAGCAATCTGAAACTGAACTCATCGTTCTTCCCCAAATCAAGTAGTTGGGAAAATATCTCTCTCGTTATTACAGAGAATTAGACCTCATTATTCCTCTTTGCCTGCACTGCACATCTGATTAAATACTGATGTGCCAGTTTAAAGTCTCTCAGATCAGCTGGATCCAGTTTGCAGTTTTTCAGAAATTTAGCTGAACTGGTTTCAAAAACCCCACCCCAATCACCAGAACATCAGGACCAGCCATCATCTCCTCAAAGGGCTTAATTTCAGCACAAGACCTTCTTTTAAACTTTAGGGGTATTTGCTTCCTATAGTCACTACCTTCTGATACCTCAAAGGAAGTTTTTTCAATTTCAGCACTATTGGGATTCCAAGCTGACTGCTTCTTTGTTGTTATGGGGTTTTAGCCTGTATATTTTAGATGTTTAACAGAATACCTGTCCTTTACCCACTAAATGTTGATAATACTTCCCCATCAAGCTGTGATAGTCAACAACATCTCAAACATTGACAAATGTTCCCTAGGATGACAAAATCACCCTGTATTGAAAATTACTACCTTAGACTTTATGTTTTATCCCTTTCATTACATAGTTTTATACCTAGTTAACACTTCCTTATATTAAATTCTCTTTGTTCCAACAACTGGCATTGTTTCTGCCTTCTAGCTGGACCCCTTCCTGTGTTCTGTATCAACACCTCCTGCATTTGTCCTCTTATTATTGTCTTTACCTTTTGGCTTGCTCTAAGGTCCCATGATCCTATGTAGTCACCTCCTAAGCCATTTCCTGATCTACATTTTCCACACGAAAATCTGTCTTGAGCCCCAAACACATCCCTGATCAAATTTTCATCAAGTTTTATCCAATACAGTTGCTCATATACTACTAAAGAAATTATAGCCTCATTACCTTGATCTTTAGAGACCTCCAGGAGTCTGAGAATGTATCTACAATTCCAAAGATGCTAATTACTCACTAGGTGTTTTGGGGCACATTGCTTATCATTTCTGAGTCTCAGTTATCTTCTCTGTAAGATAAGTGCTTAACTTAGATTGTTATAACACAACATAAGTAATGAAGCAGATAAAGTTCAATAAATAGAAGATTACATTGCTATTCTTAGAGTGTCCATCATTATTAATATAAATAGTTAAGTACACAAAATAGGGGTTTAACAGATTTTATTTCTTGTGGCAGAGTACAGTTCTTTTCTGACAAGCTAGTAGTTATTAGCTCGGCACATAGTCACCAAGCTAAAGACTAATATCTTAGACATACAACTAGATATAACCATGTGACTATGTTTTAGACAACTAGATGTGAATTGAAATGGCATTGCAAGTTTTGGGTCATAACATAAAAGAGATTGTCTAATTCTTCATTTTTCTTCTTCCTGCTGACCAAAATGTCTATGTTGTGACCAAAGCTGGAACAGCCTTCTTAAACCACCAGATGAAAGCCACACATAGAGGGTGGCAGATCAACAAGATTAAACAAGCCCAAGTCCTCAGCATGCGGAGCCATCACAGAAGCCCAGGACCATTTATCCAGACTCTCACATAAAACAGAAATGAACTTCCATTTTATTTAAGCCACTCTGTTTTGAGTCTCTCTATTATAGAATCCAAATCTTTATCTTAACTAGTACATTTCCCTTATTATTTGTGTCTTCCAAAATTTAGCCCCAACTTGCCATTTTTCTCTAAAATTCATTGTAGTTTTTGCTTTCATAGACTTGAACACTATGAAAGAATAAAATAAAGCATCTAGCCATAAGATCATTCTCTCCATAATAGTTAGGAATAGACCCCCCCAAAGATAGTAGGACTTTAATTAGGATTTTAATTATAGGATTTTACTAGGATTGTAATTATAAATGGCTTCTCTAATACATTTCTGCCTACTATTATCCTTTCCCTTTAGAACAGGGAAATTTTTGTTCCAAAATGTTGACTGAGTTGGGAATGTTAACATATTTAAACTTACTTATGTCAATATAACACAGAAAATGAAGATACCAGGTAAGCATCAGATTTTAAGAGTAGGAAAGAACTACCCACTTTTTTTTTAAAAGGGAAAAATGTATGGTTAAAATTGCTTTTAAGTGAGATAATCTGATTTATGAAATAAGATGACTGGAACCTATGAGGGTAAAACAGAGTTAAATTCACTGCAGAAAGCTATGACCTATCACTATATGTGAGAATTTCTATGGAAGGGCAATGCTTTTGTATTTGGGCAATGAAATTCCCTCCGGGATCTACTAATTCATCTAATTTAATAAGCATTCATTGATCATGAATGGGCATCTTTGTGGACAGACTTAAAGCACAATGCCAAGTTTTAGTCAAAACCATCTCTACAGATTTTTTCTTTCTTGCTGACTTTGCTTAAAGTCAGCAAAAGAAGGCAAAATCACTTTCTTTGTGCTAACACTTCAGAGCTACATTTATTGGTGCCCCATTCACTAATGCCAACTCCAACTGCCTATTTAAGAAAAACTTCAATAGTAGTAGAATAACCAACCACAACAGGATACATTTAGTAAGAGAATAAATCTTAAAATTTTCAAACTACACATATTCAGTTGTGACATAGTCCTACTTTCTGGCAAGTAACACATTTAACATACAAAATATTAAATTCAGAGCAAATAAAGACTCATGGGACTTAAGTGCCCTTCTCATATGACCTCCTATCTTAGATGAGGAGTGAGTGGCCCAGAAAGGTGAGTAGCACTTACCTAAGTTACCTAGGGTTGCAGACGCAGAGTCTGTAGGAGAAACAAGGACCCTACATCTCATTATGAGACTCCTCCTTCTACTCTCAACAGTCAAGATCAAGATTAAAATATATAAATAAAAATGAACCAAATTCTTTCAAGTTAGATGTTAACCAAAGAACTACTTTGGAAACTCTGAAATAACATATACAGATTTATCTTTCAGAAATTCAGATGGAAATTAAATTGAAAAAATAAAACTTCGTAATACTGCATAGTCCAAGAAAGCTACACTTTGGAAAGAAAAGAGCTTTAAATTGAGATCCAGTTAATCTAGCCTCTAGGCATGACTATGCTAATAACTTTATGTTGATTTAGATAAATCTAGAAAATGTAAACTTAAGGGGAAAATACTACTTTCAAGTCTGGTTCTATGATTCTAGAACTGTGAGAGAGATCACTGAACAGCCTAACTTAACAGTTTGGACTAAAAAATGTATGCATAGTCACTGTCTTCTAATCTACACTACTTGGTAACAGGATATTAATGGAAGTGGTGGAGAAATAAAACTTAATCCAATCAAATGCTTAAGTTATTTATATTGTCTTCCACTTAAAACTCCCTGCACCAAAACACAGGACAAGAGCTATCAAGTCCACTTCTAACCTGCTAGCTCAGACCCTCCTTCTTAAGGAAAAAAAAAAAAAAAAAGCCATCCTCCCACCTGGTCTATTCATTGTTCCATAAAGATGCTAATCATCCCTTCTGCTATGTCTTTGCAGATGTCTCAATACCCTCTGCATTTCTATCAATTGAAGTCATCATTTTTCCATCTAGGCTCAATGTGAGTCCCAGCTATATTGCATAGCATCTACCTAGTCCTAGTCCTTTTCTGACCATCTGTTCGGTCCTTAGCCACTTGGCACTTGGTCTTGGCAAATACCCACTGCCCAAACTAGATCAAAGTTTACTCAGTACAGGAAATATGA
Organism: Graphiurus murinus; assembly: GCA_004027655.1. Classification (NCBI taxonomy): domain Eukaryota; kingdom Metazoa; phylum Chordata; class Mammalia; order Rodentia; family Gliridae; genus Graphiurus; species Graphiurus murinus. The sequence goes on along the minus strand of PVLC010025742.1, from coordinate 4,447 downwards.
CTTAGACTTATTTTTACACCTAGAGCAAAAGCCTACACATAGCAGGTGCTCAATAAATATTTGTTGTTTATCATGATGATAACAATGGTTCCCAAGGGTGACAAACAGAAGAAATTATAGAAAGTAAGTTACTAGGCGGGAGGGCATGCATCCATGGGGGAGGACATAATACGATTGTATAAATTAGCTAGAAACTGGATAAGGGACAGTAACATGAAGGGGGATGAGGGAGAAGATGATCAACAAGTTACTTAGAGTTTGTACCAGTAAAATTGTGCATTGTCTCAAAGTATGTTGCATCCTTTTCCACCATCATAATGCATAACTTGTGAGTATTCACTAAAATCTGGAATTACCATATTTTTATTAAATGAAATAATTTACTACCAAGAAGCTGAAAATACCTGGTTACTTGTAGACTGGCATTAAATGATTTATAAACGTGTTTCTGGCTTTGACTGTAATTTTTTAAATGTATTTACAAAAGTAAAATTCAGTCTTCTGCCCTTTGCTGCTGACCATATCTTCCATCTAGAAGTCAGTGAAGGGTGTGCCTCTGCAAGCTCACTCCCAGGTAAGCAGAGGCCACCTGGCATGTTCTGCTCTGTCATGTTCACAAGACTGAGTTTAACTATCTAATTACCTCAGAAAGTCTCACTGGTTCTAATGAGCTCCAAAATCTGCACCACACAGATTGTTTTAAAGCACACACAGATTTTTAAAGAACTTTTTCACTTTCTCGGGGCAATTTTTTCCAACTAACCAAAGTGTGACAGCTTCCCATTGGTTGGGAAGATTCTGGCCTTGTGGTTTCTAACCATGGCTAATCAAAGAACTACCTTGGAAACTCTGAAAAACATCCACAGATCCACCTTTCAGCAATTCGGCTACTACAGTTTTCAGTGGGAGATATGAATCTGTACTGTTTTTTTGTTCCTTGTTATTCTGGTAAGCAACAGGTTAAAAAGGACTGGTCTGTATCACACTGTTTTAGCCTCTCAGGTTTTTAAGTCTGGGTGGCTTTTTTCCCCCTTACTGTTGTCTTGCAGAAGGAATAATCATTTAATTACTCAGCTACAAATATTGGCTTCTATTACTCCTTACTGCAGGACATGCACACAGGTTGCCCTGTGGATTTTTTTTCTGGCTGGCAAATTCCTAAGGTGAAGGAGCTACTAACCATTACAAACTTGATAGATGTCACTTTACAGTCTCATTCTGTGCTACATATCAGCCATGACTTAAACTGAGCTGTAAGACTTCTGAGCATATCTTACTAGCATTCCTACTGAGTAGAAGTTATAATTCCAGGCTCTCATGAGTTTAATTTCCACAAAATACAACTTTCCATTGCAACTGGTTTCCAGGGAAAAACATAAACCAAATTAAAGCTTTAACAGTGAACCATCCTGGACTTACTTGGAAACTGATATGCACCTGACTATACAGAGGCAATAGAGAGTAATAAGGAGGAGGGGAGCCTTGTTATCAAGCTCACCTGGTTTCAGATCCCACGTATTAGTGATGATCTTCAAGTAACTTGAATTCCAACCCCTCATGTCTTCATCTAGAAAACAGATCATTTTAAGCCATCTCAGAAAGCTCGCATGAGGATTTAATGAGATTAGTCCCTAAAAAGTTGCTGGCACATAATGAACAGCAAGTAAATATTATTTTTAGTTTCCTTTGAGGCAAAATTTCATTGATTTTGTTAACTTTAATCAGAATTAGAGTTCAATTTTTTTTTTTAGCATTTGCTGAAGTTAAGCAATTGTTCCTGATTCGAGGTATATACTTTTTCATGTGACTATTAACTATTTGTATATTTTATAATTTATACATTATTAAAATTTCATATTTAATTTGTTTAGTACCTCCATATATATGGAGAAATCTATTTTAGTTCTTTACTATTTGCAAGGTTTTTTTGCTCAGTAATTGCAATTCACTAAAAGCTTCAAAGGTAAACATTTTGGCATTTCATGCATTGAATAATTTGATCAAAGACATCATTCAACTAATTTTTTAACAACATATAATAAACAGAGCACTCAGTATGATTATAGGACACTCAAGTTGATATATATGCAAAGAGGCTCTTGAAACTTTCAAACATTTACAAAAACTGATTTGGGTATAGCAAAGAAAGAAAACATGTACTTCCATGTTGAAGTGTTGGTTTTTGTTATTTAGAGTTTTTAATTCAATGTCAGATAATTTTGGATATCGGTTATTCTTAATCAGTATGTATAAATATTTGTAAATTTTGAAATTTTAAATTTGCATAACAATTGGTAGGGTAGAATATCACAATTGGCAGACTATCAGTTGATTTGGACATAATTATGAATTACATGCATATCACAACAAATTTTAATAATATTTGCTTCAGACTTCTTAATTTAGTAAGATCATTTTGGATGATTCAGTTCTCTACTAACATGTGTAATGGTGTTGTGGCAATAATAATAATAATAATAATAATTGCATTCTTATGTTTGATTCTTAACTAGAATCTACAACATTTACAATAGTGTCCAATGTTTTATCTTCAACAGGATTAATTTCTAAACATTTCCCTTTCATAAATGGAATGAAAATAGCCAGAGCATTGTTGGAATTTGCTTGATTTTTCTATTTAAAGCAGTAAACGATACTGACATAACACACTATCACCATTAAATATTTACAAAATTCTTCTGCAAATAGAGCTAACATATTAATAGTTCTAGATTTGCTTCTTGCACAAGAAAAAATTGAAATAAATGAGCTAAATTAATTCAGGAAAATAGTCATTTATCCTAAATGAGAGGGCAGGCTCCACAGAGTGATGGTTGAACACTTTCTGCAGCTGCATGTATTAAATCATAACTGTATGTATTTAATCATAGCTGCATGTAGTTAAAACATAACTACTACTTTCTGAACTAGCTTCAGATGCCCCTGTCTTTGGTTTTCATGTGACTACTGGTATATCTGTAACCCACCTACTGGATAGCAAATGTCAGTAAGCATTTTGTATAGTTTCCATTGATTATTGATCACTGAGGAAATGGATATTTTCATTAAATTATACTTTTAAAGCTCAGTTGGTATCAAATAAGTTTATTAAAAATCATTTTAAGTATTAAGGTATTAGGAAAATAACAAATGATAACTTAAACTGAACCTCACTCCTTTGCCAACTGAGTAGAAATTACAGCTTCAGACTATGAGTCTAACTCCCCCCCCCCAATATAATTTTTCATTTCATCTTGCATCTAGAAAGAGACATAAATCAAGCAAGGGCTATAACTCTGAGCCATTTGGGTTATAAGAGTTTTCTCTGCTAACTCTGAAACAATTCTGACTACATGGATGAAAACAAATACTGAGATATAGATTCATACCATGCAGAAAACGACATGGTCACTATAGCAAAAATTTTCAAATTGAGCTGTATGTGCACTATGGCAAGACTCCTCAGCCTCTAGTTCCCACAAAATTTTCATCTGTATCTAGTCCATAACTTAATAAGATTCCCCCTCACCCTGCATACTGGTAGCCTGAAGGCTTTGTATACATGGACCATGCCCAAGTAGCTGGAAAATAAAATATCCAGCAAGGACAGCAGCACTAGTAACTTCTACCACCACTGACAACCAAAGCAATTGGCTCTCATTATCTGCTTATGCCCAAGAAGTATTGTGTTTTATAGGAGAGCAAGCTGTCATTGAAGGGGATATGTTAATCACTTTGCTTCTAACAAGGGTTGGGGTGGGGAGGAGAAGTTGTCTACTCTGCTCATTGTGCACCCATCTCACATCACTCTGAGTAAGAAGCATGGCAGAACCCAATCTGGCCTATTTTTAATATAACATTTATGATAATAGTTAAATAATACTGGGTAAATGTTAAACTAGATAAAATACCAAGGCAAGACATCAATAAGAATTGCCTGAAGAAACAATGATATGTTTTAACTCCATTTTTTACCGATATATTTTTTTCATAGCATATATAGTGAAGCAAGCCTAAAAAGGGAAACTGCCAGTTTCTGTGCACTAAGAACAGAGACAAATCACATTCAGATATCTGATAAGTGTGTCAAGTATACAAAATATCCTCACAATCAACCTTCCTTCCTTACACAGTCTTACCTTAAACCTCAGTAGTAAATTTAATTTTTGAAGCCGGTTATCATAAAATGATATATTATGATTATACACAATAGCAACATGTGTTGTAATTGAACACCATTGGGTCTATGATAGTCAGTAGGAAAAATCCACTGAAACAAGCCAGTTGTTTGCTTGTTTTTTGTTGTTGTTGTTTTCTGGATGTTTATATTTACGTCTCCATAGGGTTGCTCCCAGTACAATTGTTCCCAATTCCCACTCAGTCAGTCTGCTCAATATATTGGGAGAAGAAAAGCTTCTTGTGAGAAGTGTTTGTTTTATGGACAAAA
>PVLC010025741.1:0-23478 GCA_004027655.1 Graphiurus murinus | reverse complement strand
ACACACACACACACACAAAGAGGAAAGAAAGAAAGAAATAGTAAGCAGAAAGGGTGTTTTGTTGGTTTTTTGTTTTTTGTTTTTTTTTTTAAAGAAACAGGGTAGGGAGGATGTTCTGGTCAGATATAGAATGTCCCCTGAAAATCTGAGAGTCGATCTAGTTAAGCCATGAGGGTTATGATCTCATCAGATTGCAATGCATTCATGTGAGTGGCAGCCTAGGCAGGTGGGTATGGATGGAGGAGGTGGATTCCTGGGGTGTGGCCTTAGAGATGGCGTTTCTGTTTTTGAATCCCCTTGCTTGCTCTCTGTTGCTTCTGGCCTCCCTGATGTGAGAGCAGAGCCGCACTCTCTCCCTCTCTCTGCTTCCTACCGTCATGCCCTGAGCGCCAGGCCCTGGCATCTCATGGACTGAACCTGGAATCACTAAGAAACTGAGCAAGTACATCTTCCTTCCTTTAAATTGTGTGATCAGTTGCTTTGGCTTATGGAGATGAGAATGTTGACCAGGACAGGGGACTGAAACATTGGCACAGCGACCATGCTCCCCAGAGAAATGAAATGAAGGGCTTCCACGCTCTGTTTAACTTCCTCTCTTCCCGTGGTTGGCCTGGATTTTCTGTCCCTTACAATCACCACTTCTCTGATTGGAACATTATCTTGAAGTCACATGTGTGAGTCTTGTTTCTCAAACCAAGAACAAGCTCTCAAGGCCAGAAATTAATGTTTTATCCTTTGAAAACATCTTCCTGGGTAACTTGTACATATAGCATCTGTTGAAAGGTTGAGCTGAAAGGCTTTCTTGAAATCCAGTTCCATATACCCTTTTAAACATTTACACCAGTTGGCCCAGAGGAACCCTTTCTGAGCTTTCCAATATGAAGCTACTCAATGTTAACTGTCATTGGAAGTTTACAGAAAATGAATTTCAGTGTGTCACACCCAGCCCCAATTTCCCAGACCTCTTCAGTGGGCAGGTTGAGATGGGATAACAGGAAGTCACTGGCTCATGTTGGCCACAGCTCCTGAAAAATGGTAGGCGAAAAGATGCTCTGTCTCCATTACTTCATCCTGGACCTCTGGTCTCTTTCTTGGGAATTCAGCTTCTCCAGTGATGAGCTGAGCTTTCTCCATAGCTGTTATTTCTCATTTTCTCTAGTAGAGTCCAGCCTAGGCTGAGAACATTGCTCCTTCCAGCTGAGTGGAGAGAGGGAGCACTGAGCCACCAGGTGCATGGAATCACCAGTTAAAGTAAACCAAAAGCAAAAAGTTAGGCCTTTAATCCCTTGCTGCTGTGGTATAGGCAAGAGTTAAATGAGAGAAAGCGAGGGCTCCCCCATTCCATTTTCCCACGGAGCATCATGGGGTATCTCTCTATGCAGGGTGATAGCTGTTTTATGGATGCTGGGGTGGAGGGTGGGAGGGAGGACTGGAAGTGGAAAAGTACTCTTGTTTGAGGAGGGGAAGTGTCCTCAAGTCCCCCACAGGAGGCCTGGGTGGAGAAGGCTGAGAAGACCCAGTGGAGGCCTCAGACAGAGACCCAGGAATGTAAGAGCATGGCCGCAGAGAGGCCTGAGGCCTTGGCCCTCAGAGACTGCAGTGTGCTGGCTGTGTCCTGCGTCTGTGGGGACCAAGGTTTTCCTGTGAGGCATCTGAGCAAAGGCTTTGTGATTGTCTATAGTCAAATCAAACCTGAAAAGTCACAGAGATTTTAAAGGAAGTCAAAATATGTCGTCCCACAAATGCCTCTTGGACACAAGAACTGGTTTGAGCTGAGGGAAGTAAGCAGCAGAGGCATGAAAAGCCCTCATCTTCTCCCTATTTGTCTAAAAACAGGACATAAATTTACAAAGGCATCCATCTTCCCTGTCTACCAGGAAAGACCAAAGTTATCACTCAAATAACTTTAGACCTTTATTAGTCTGGAGACAGAACAAGAGGAACCCACATAACAGACTTCACGAACTAGCCTTTCTCTACTATTATGACCCTTGGATTTGCTTTGCCACCATGCATAGCACTTGGAGACTGAAACCCCTATCCTTTGTCATGCCATTTCTCTGGATTTATTGTTCTTTGCTGAGATACCATACATGCCAGATTTGAAGCCGCCTCTGAGTTACTCATATTTGGTTACACTCATGTGTTATATACACAATGCACAGATTCATAAATGGATTTGTTTTTCTCCCTCTCTCCCTCCCCCTCCACTTCCTCCTCCCCCTCCTCCACCCCCCCTCATTACTGGGAATTGAACCCAGGGATATCCTACCTCTGAACTATACCCCACTCTATTTTTTTATTTGAAACAGTCTTGCTAAGTTTCTGAGACTGGCCTTGAACCTAAGACGCTTCTGTCTCAGCCTCCCAAGTATTGGGATTATAGGCACATGCCACTGTTTGTTTTTCTCTTCTTAACTCATCTTTTATTAGAGAGCTCTGCCAAAAACCTAAGGCGAGTGAATTTCAGTGTGTCACACCCAGCCCCAATTTCCCAGACCTCTTCAGTGGGCAGGTTGAGATGGGATAACAGGAGCGGTAACAACACAGAAGTCACTGGCTCATGTTGGCCACAGCTCCTGAAAAATAGTAGGCGAAAAGATGCTCTGTCTCCATTACTTCATCCTGGACCTCTGGTCTCATTCTTGGGAATTTAGCTTCTCCAATGATGAGCTGAGCTTTCTCTCTCTTTCTACCTCCCTTCCCTCTAACACCCTCTGCCCCTTTTAATCCTGGGCCTCCTTATCAGCTGTTTAGTATTGAAAACAAATGACCCCAACATTTAGTGGCTTAAAACAACAATTATCTCACAGTGTCTGGGATCAGGGATGAAGGGGACAGATCTCGGTGCCTGTGGATCAACATCTTTCACAATGTTGGAATGCACCAGGCAGCTGTGGTGTCACATCTGCAGCAGGGGCCCTTCAAGCTCACTCACAGGTGGGTAGAGGTCGGTCTCTTGCTATCTGTAGGCAAGAGGTCTCCCCCAGATCCTGGTCATGTGAGAATCTCTTTTGGGCATCTTACAACATGGCAACTGGCTTCCCTCACAGTAGGTAAGTAAGCAACAGAGAGAGAGAAAGAGAGAGAGAGAGAGAGAGAGAGAGAGAGAGAGAGAGAGAGAGAGAGACCCAAGATGGAAGGCACAGTTTTTCTATAACCTAAGAAGGGAGTGACGCCCCATGGTGGCCCTAGTGTTCTGTTTGTTTGAAGCAGAAGCAGGTTACTAAATTCAGCCCACATCGGCAGGTAGTCCTGAGGAAGTGAGGGTCACTGGGAGCCTCCTGGAGGCTGCCTGCCACAGAGGCCCCACTAACATCTGCCCCTTTCCTTACTCTATGTTAGCACACTACAGAGCCTGTCTACCTTGTAATGGAGCATTTTGTTGAACCCCTCTCCGTACAGCTGTCCCACTGTGCCAGGTTTCTGAGGCTTCTTTTCCTATCAGAGTCCTGACTCCCAGAGCAGAGACCGCTGATCAACCCTCAACTTCCATTCGTTTAAACTTCGTTCCTTTCAGGCCTAGCGTTCTGGCTCCTGTGCAGCTGTGGGAGCCTTGACATTCAGAGTTCTTTCCTGCTGGGAGACAGACCTTGTTTGGGTTGGTAATCCTTGCCGGGTGTGAGCAGGGTTGCTGTGTACACTATAGAGCTGTCTTCTACTGCTCTCAGTGTTGGACTTTAGCTACTGAGCAAACCAGGCGAGATCCAGAGCCCTTTAAGAACCGAGAAAAGCTAAGAAAACAAATAACCCAATCAAAAAATGGTCAAATGATCTAAATAGAAACTTCACAAAAGAAGAAATTCAAATGGCCAATAAATGTATGAGGAAATGTTCAACATTATTAGCAATCAGAGAGATGCAAATCAAAACTACCTTGAGATTTCACCTAACTCTAATCAGAATGGCAATCATCAAAAACACAAACAACAACAAATGCTGGCAAGGGTGTGGAGAAGTGGGAACCCTAACACATTGTTGGTGGGATTGCAGATTAGTGCAGCTGCTTTAGAAAACAGTATGGAGACTCCTCAGATGAATGGGAATGAACCTTCCATAAGATCCAGCAATACCACTTCTGGGTATCTACCCAAAAGAATGGAAACCAAACTATTAGACCGATACATGTGTATCTATATTTATAGCTGCACAGTTTACAATTGCCAAACTATGAAACCAGCCAGTGTCCATCAACAGATGAATGGATTACAAAACTATGGGATATGTACACAATGGAATCTTACTCAGCCATAAAGAAGAACAAAATCATGTCATTTGCAGGGAAATGGATGGAACTGGAAGACATTATGCTAAGTGATATTAGTCAGTCACAAAAGGTAAAAAAATTGGATGCTCTCCCTAATATGCAGAAGCTAGGGAGACAGTGGGACATAAGAGGGACTCCAGATGAAGAAGGAGAAACCTTAGATGAGCAAAGAAGGTGATTTAACTGAAGGTGATGGGGTGGGGGAAACACCCTAATGCACATGATGTACTTTCATAATCTTATCAAAATCAATCACTAAACTGAACTTGAGAAGGAGGGAGGAGGAGGGAGTGGGGTAGGAATTGGGAAAGGGTTAAATGAGAGATACATGCATGTATGCCTCTACCAGCTTGTACCTAACAAAGATGTATGATTATAATGCACCAATAAAATAATAATAAAACAACAAGAAAAAAAACTGAGAACAGGGAGCTAGCATTTAATGTTGAGTATCTCATTTAATCCTCCTAACAAACTCAGGTTGGAGTTTATCATCCCCATTTTGTAACTGTGGAGTTTGGGGGCCCACAATTAGCAGGGAGCAAAGCTAGTCTGAACCTGGACCCAGAGCCTCTCCCTGACCCCTGCCTGTGCTTCCAGGTGTCACTCTGATTTACCCTGAAATCAAGGTCCTTCCTGCTGGAGTCGTTGGCCATTGTGGACCCTGCTGCCTGTGGCTTCTGTGGCCCATGCACGTGTCCTGAGATGCCCAGGACACACCTAATGAATGAACGCTCCTCCACCCTGAGGGGGAGGCATGGCTGGGGCTTCTGCACTCACTCTCAAAGGCCAGGGAGACAGTGACTGTCCCTTACCAGGGTGCCTGAGCTGACCCAAGTATGGAGCGGAGGGGCGAGGCAGGGGAGCTGGGGTGGCAGGTGTGGCAAGGAAACCTCATCAGCAGCTCTGACGCCCCAGAAGAGAACATTGCTTGAGATGCATGAGGGGCTTTGCCACATAGATTTCTTTGCCCTTAGCCCAGGAATTCCCTCCCCCAAGTGGGACTCGTGGTGGGTGCAGTGTCACAGGGGGACACTGAAAGACCCAGATATGCAGGAAGAATTGGCATAGCAGGTGAGCATGCTGTCCTTTGTCAGCGCTGTTCACAAGCTTGGTGGCTGGAACTTGGCCTTTGGGAGGGTTCTGGCCACCCTAATGGATCAGTGGCTCATGGTGCCTCAGTGGGTCAAGCCACGTGGTTTCTCCTGAATAGCTGTTCTCCTTGTGGGAGCCTGGCATTTTGAAAGGGGCTAGACGGAGGGTACCTAGGTGGCTAGCCCCACGGAACACCCTGGGCCCGGAGCCTCCAGCAGGTCTCCTTGGTGGCATCAGATCACATGTGCCGTGGGTTTGTTGTGGAGGGGGTTGAGCTCGCCTGTGTGACTCCAAGAGAGAGGACTCTTGGAAGCTCCAAGTGCTTCCCTGTGCTCACCTTGCTTTGTAGCCTGTCTCTGCAATGGACCTTATCCAGGAGTGCTGCCACAGACTGAACAGCCCTCCTGGCAGGTCAGTGAGCAGGGACGAGAGGAGCAGAAGGCAGTTAGAGCTTCCACCAGTCCTCTCGACCTCACAGCTGCCCACACTTCTGCCTCCTGAGCTTCCTCATGGCCCTAGAGTCGCCTCATTACTCAAAAGAAATGCTTGAGTGTCCCTCGGTGATCCAACTCCGTGTGAACTCTGAGACGGCCCCCAGGGCTTGTTAATATGAAGAAACCACGAGTTCATTAATTAATAAGAAAAATGATAATAAAACACCTGAAAGCATTCCACCTCAAGTTCTTCTCTTCTTCACAACACCTAGGGTGGTGTCCTTTCTCTCTGAGAATGTAGGTGGCTCTATGATTTGGGTTTACCAGCTTTACCCAGAGGGCTGTCACCAGCAGAAAGAATCACATTTGGCAGCGACACAGAAGTCAGGCTCACTGATGTGACGATATCATGGGCTAAAGTTCCCAGAGCCTGGGTCTTACATCCCACAAACCCTCCACAGTGTCTCCCACGCAGAGAGCTCTCAGGCATTGGGAGTGTGGCAGGTGTGAGGTTTCTTCTCAGGATCTGGGAGGGGACCGAGATGGGCAGGACTTAGGTCCCGAGGGCACTGGAAGCCTGTGTAAGAACTTTGAATCTCTACTCAGGCGTAGTGGACCTGGGAGTTCCTGGAGGATTTACAACAGAGGACTGAGACGGACAATAACTAGTCCAGTTCATAGGGTACCTGAATGTCTCGGGCCATTCCTGAAGAAGTACAGGGCCATTTTGGAGAAATTGATGTTGCAGTTTTATGTCCTTTTATTACAATTTCTGGGAGCTGAGAGCCATTGCGTGATCATCACGGATCTTGCCTGTCTTGGCATTCTTCCTTCCTCCCCTTCTTCCTTTTTCCTTTAAGAACTAGAGGTCCTGTCTGTGATTTAAAAAAAAATCCTCTCTGCAATATTGTCATTTGAATTAAGTCATTTAGTGAATGAGCCTATGATTTGCATCATTTAGAAGAAATCAACATTTGAGTTTTTAACTGGAACAGTTGGGTGGTGAATCAGCGGGACTCAGGTGCTGACTCTCCATTCCCCATGGGGCCGGGAGCCCTGACTAACTGCAGGCGCCTCCAGAGGCCCAGACACTGACCTGTCCTGTGAGCAAGCCACGTTTGCCCTCTGAGTGTGTTTCTAGAATTGGCCAATTAATTGTGCTGTTGTGGAATTCTGAGCACTAAAGCAGGTCCAAAATGGTGACATAAAATTCTTTCAAGAGGTTAAACCCAACATTTCCAATAAAGTCTTCTTTTTCTGATACAAAATGACTGTCCCAGTTTAATTTTGCTTCTTAAACATTTTTTTTTTCGGTACTGGGGATTGAACTCAGTGGCATTCTACCTCCAAGCTACACCCCCAGCCCTATTTTTTATTCTTTATTTTGAAACCAAGTCTCACTAAGTTGCGGAGTGCCTCACTAGGTAGCTGAGGCTGGCCGCGAACCCGGATCCTCCGGTCTCAGCCTCCCGAATGCTGGGATTACAAGCGTGCGCCACCACGCCCGGCTTGCTTCTTAAACATTTTATCGTGTACTTTCTATGTGCCTGGTACCATCCCAAGCACTTATCTGTGTTATTTCCTTCTCACAATAACCCTTTCTCTGGTAGGAATGATTATTATCCCACACGATCATTGGTTTTATGTGCGATTTGACTGAGCCATAGGAAGCCCAGATATATGGTTAAACATCATTTCTGGGTGTGTCTGTGAGGGTGTTTCTGGATGAGAGTAGCATTTGAATTGGTAGACTGAGTAAGCAGATTTCCCTCCCCATCGTGGGTGGGCCTCACCAATCCACTGACAGCCTGAGTAAAATAAAAGGCTGAGTAGAAAAGAATTATCTCCTTTTCTCTTCTGTTTTTGAGCTGGGATACTGGTCTTCTCCAGTCTCTGGACTCAGACTTGGATTGAACTTGTACCAGGTCTCCTAGTTTTGAGTCTTGGGACTGCGCAGCGGCTCCCCTGGTCTCCACCTTGCTGATTGAAGATCTTGGAACCGCTGAGCCTCCATAATCCCATGAACCACTTCCTTATAGAAAATCTCTCTTGTTTCTCTGGAGAATCTAGGTGGGCACAGCCCATTTCACAGAAGTAGAGCCTGAGGCACAAATCTGTAATTAACATGGCTGTGGCAAGAGGACCCAGACATCACAATCAGGAATGGGTTGCTTTGCTTCTCCAACTGGCAAATATATAAGAGTGGGAAAAAAAGCTATTGGTGAGAGATGGAAAAGTGTGGTGGGACCCTTTTCCAAAGGACAACTAGAGGTTGTCACAATGCACAGCATGGAGACCCCGTTAAAATCTGGCTCCCCCAACATCAGCAGCGCAACCTGTTGATAAAACAGCTGAGTTCATTGCTTATGACCAGAAAGTAGATCATTACTTTGCAAATTTTGATAATGTCTCCGAAAGCGGGAGATAAAGTGAGAATTTGTTGAGAGAAGCTTGGTTTCAGCTGAGTCTTTCAATGGAGGCAGGGAGGCGGTGATGTTTGATTAGAATTGGGTCAGAACTGTTGTATAATAGAAGCAGCAAGGTGAACATTTTGAGGAGAGAGACTCAAAGAACTTGAGGTCACAGACTGTCTGTTGATGTTTCCCATCATCATTGAGGGGTCTTTGGGAAGTTCCTGGAATGAACAATCAAAACATTGACTTGAGCCAGGAGTGGTGACATATGCCTGTAATTCTAGTACTTGGGAGGTGGAGAAAGGAGGATCCTAGGGTCAAGACCAACCTCAGCAATTTAGTGAGAGTATCAGCAACCTAGTGAGACCCTGTTTCGAAACAAAAAATTAAAGAAATAGGCTGGGTATATAGCTTGGAGGTAGAATGCCCTGGTATATGATCCCCAGTACCACAAAAAGCTAAAAACAAAATAACAAGAACAAAAGCATTGACTTGAGCAGGACAGTGCCAGAAAAGTAAAAAGTAGAATATCAAAGTCATGTTAATGAAGACCCAAAGTTGCTTGTTCTCAGTGTGGTGCAGAAAGGTGACACTCTCTCTTTCTCTCTCTCTCTCTCTCTCTCTCTCTCATACACACACACACACACACACACACACACACACACACACACACACACAGAGGCTTGTGCTTCTTAATATAAATATGGTGTCATGTAATCTTTCCTCTCCTTTGTTTCTCACCCTGCCCCCTACAAACCTGGCTAAAAGCCCACGTTATTTCTTCCCATGTTATGAAAATATAATATACCCAGGAAGTGAGAAAAAAGTATAAAGGAGCAGAAAATAAACACAGAAAGAAAACCTATGGTTTTCTTTGAGTAAACATAAGTAAGATAAAAATTCTACAGGAGCTTACTTGAATTCCTTTCCCTTAAAACATTGACACGGAGTCTCTCCCTTCTGAGTGCAGCATGTGTACATGCCTCTTGGGTTTGATTTGTATTCACTGGTCTTGAGAGATCACTGATGGGAAAGGTTTATTATAAAATTTGTCATTGAACTCAGAATGATCACATCTGACAGATCCTGGGCTCAGACCTCTGCACCCTTGGTGACTCAGATAGCTGGTGCCCCTGTGACTGCACCTGTGCTGGGATTTGTCCCTGCCGGGCCCTTCCTCCTTCCTCTCCAGGGGCTGCGAGACCACCCAGAGGGGGAGAGCAGAGGGCTATGCACCAAATGAAGTTACAGAAAAGACTGGATGGAGATAGAGGAAGACTCCATCTCAATAGTCACTGTCAATGTTGCTGCACGCCACGTCAATGCCATAATCATAAATCTATCACATATGACATTTTATATAACTTTAAAAAAAAAGTTGAGAACCAAATTCATCTACCCCCACACAGCCTGCTGTGTACATTAACACAACTTCCCTGGTCCCTTGTCTTCGTTACCAAGACTTTACTGCTTCAGAGGACTCATGCTCAGGAAGATAAAAATTGCAAAAGCCTTTATCATTTGTGTGGTGGCTAATGTGTGTCGATGTGGTTAGGTTATGGTACCCAGTTGTTTGATGAAACACCAGTCTGGTTGTCACCATAAAGGTCCATTTTAGCTGTGCAGACCATTTGCTAGCTTCCCTGGTGAACACAAATGCAATGAAATGGTTTGGAAAAATGAGCATTGTAAATCTTCCATTGTCACATCTGAGACAATGGACTTGTTCTTGTGCCATCTTCAATTTCTTTCATTGGGAGAAATTTCTCAAAGCAACAGCAGATTGAGTTGTTGGGACCCAGGATTGTTATATGAAAAGGAAATTAGAATATCATTTCTCTCTTCATTATTGTGCTTCCATTTGAGCCATTTGGGATTTTTTTTTTTTTTTGCAGAACTTGGGATTGAACTCAGGGGCATTCTACCTCCGAGCTATACCCCCAGCCCTATTTTTTATTCTTTATTTTGAAACCGAGTCTCACTAAGTTGCGGAGTGCCTCACCAGGCCATTTGGGAATTTTACTTATTGAAGAGGCCGCTCAGTCAAGTAGGGTGGCACATGACTGTAATCCCAGTACTTGGGAGACTAAGAAAGATTTCAGACTCAAGACCAGCCTCAGCAACTTAGTGAGACCCTTAGCAACTTCGTAAGACCCTGTTTCAAAAGTAAAGGGAGGAGGGGCTGGGAATGTAGCTTAGAGGTAGAATGCCACTGGGTTTAATCTCCAGTACAAAAGAAAAAAAAAAGCTCTTCATCTCTGCCTATGGAAAATTACAGGGCTAAATTACTTTCTCATTCTACTGTGCCATCTTTCCTATATCTCCTATCTTCCTCCCTTTCACAGCAGCTTGATAAGAAGCAGCTGGGATCTTGCTTCACTTGTTATAGCATCCAGCAGAATTTCTGAAGCTCTACGAAAACCCTGACCTGGCCAACTTTAGGAACAACAGGAAGGATGCATGGAAGACCACGGGTGCTGCCACATGACTTCATTAGATAACTCTGAGTTTAAAATGCTCAAGAGGCTGCTCTTAGTGGCTTTGGTGTTTGTTCCTCCTCATACCTTTACATTTTAAGAGTCAGAGTGTGGAAATAGAAGGGCTTAATTCAATGAGGAATGCTGCTGTAGTTTGGATCCAGCATGCCCTCCAAAGTCCCATGTGTCAATGGCTGGGTCCCCAGCTACTGGGAGGCGGTGAAACTCTTAAGAGGTGGGACCTAGTGGGAGGAAGTCAGGACACTGGGGGAATGACCTTGGGACGCTGGCCTTTCCTGTCTACCTCTCTTTGCTTCTCAGCTGCCACGAGGTGAACAGGTCTCCAACATGATGTACTGTGTTGCCACAGGCCCAGAGCAACAGGCCAAGTAACCATGGACTGAAATCTCTGAAATTACAGACCAAAATAACCCTTTTCTTGATTTAGTTGATTATCTTAGGTATTTGTTACAGTGATGGAAGCTAACTTATATATTGAGTTTCCAGTTTAAAAAAAAAAAAAAAAGGATCACAATGGTTTAAATAAATAGGAATTGCTTTTCTTCCCAAATGAGAACTCTGGAGCTAGACCATGGCTAGCATTTGTTCAGAGGTTTGATAATGCCAGGGTGCAGGCCCCAGCTACCTCTTGCCACCTCTTTCGTGGTTGCCATATAGCTGCCATAGCTCAAGTCATCACATCATCATTCAAGGAAAGAAGGAACAAAAAAAGTAGTGCCTTTTTTCATTGGGGAAAACAAAAAACTTCAAGGAGACCCTGTAGAACGTCACTGGCCAGAATGGTGTCACACTGCCATTCCTGCATACAGGAATTCAGTCTTTGCGACTTTGTAGGAGAGTGGGGCTGAGGATGTGTGTTGGGTAGGAGAGTGGGGCTGAGGATGTGTGTTGGCTCGCCCCATCTTCAGTCTTCCCCTGGAGTCCACAGCTCGGGTCTGGGACATTCTCTGCTACTTCTGCTTGTGGTGCCCTGGTCTCTTTGCCTGTTCACCAGAGTTAGCACACCAGTTAGTTTTCAGATCCTGTGAGTTTTCTCTAATGGACTTAGTGAACCTCTTACAAAATGAGAAGAGCACACAATTATGTAGGGGGTAGGGGCACCCGCAGAAGGTGGCAGGAAAGAGCTTTTGAGGAAGATGCCATCAGAAGGCAGGTACACTTTGAACTACATTGGCCTAAAAGACCCGGTTGTCACTCCCCAAATAGGTGAAAGCTGGTCCTGGTGTGAAGCAGGCTCAGACGCTTATAGCTTTGGGGACACAGCAGGAAGGACAGTCCCCTAGGAAAGCATCAGATGAGAAATTGGGCTCCTCTTAGAATCAGTTGAGCTGAGGGCCCTGGGAGCCAGTCGTTCTCTCCTCAGTACAGCACCGTGGGCCCATTAGAGCCCAGTGGGGGAACTCCACAGCACCGGCAGGGGTGTGACTTGAAGGGCCAGTGTTTCATCTGAGTGTGCAGTAGCTGACTTCCCATCACAGAGCCTCTGCAGGAGTGCAGAGAGTGGGCCAAACAGGCCAGTCATCTTCTCAAACCGGGCAGCACTCTGGGGCTCTCTCCGCACCCACCTGGCCTGTAACTCTATAACTCAAGGGCTCTGCAGCACTGGCGGCTCTGCACCCTGATGGTCAGAATAGTCCATCACCATAGCAACCTCAAGAATGACTTCAGACGAGATCTCTTTGATCCTTGAGGATGCAGGTGTGCTGTTTTTCCTTTCTCTTTTTTTCCCCATGAGGCGAGGCAGGGCAGAGCAATGGTGAAAGGATGTTGAAAGATAAGGCTGAAATTACCCGTTGAAGTTGCCACTCCAAGGAGAAAAGCACACGCCTAGAGGCAGAGGGTGAACAGATGGTGTGCAACTTGTCCTGTCAGCCTCTTGGAGCATCTTTCCTTGCACGGAGCCTCATATCCTCACACAAGGAAAAGGGGGTCTGCAGGATGGCTGCAAGAAAGAAGAGAAATGGGATTGCTCTCCCAGGGAGAATTTCGATACATAAACAAGAAAATAAGGAGAATGTTTTTCGGTTATTGCTCTCTCCTGTGCTTACTCGTTTTTTAGAAGCACTCTGGTTTATGTGGAAAGATTCGACAATTCAATAAATTCAGCAAATTTTTATGGAGTGTCTTCTCTTTATTTTTATTTTATTGTTTATATCCCACCTCTTTCAACAGGAATTCCGGGCAGCTCACAGCCAAGGACATAAAAGACAAGAGTAATAACTAGAAAATCAGGACCAAGGAAAGAAGAAAGAAAATATTCTAACCATGAGAGCTAATATAGTGGGAACTGAGGATTAAAATTTAACTTTCTGAGAATCCTGAATCTAGGCGCTGAGAAAAGAAAAATCACATTCTCATCAGTTTTCTTGAGGAAAATGAATTTTTCTCCTACTAAAAATTCTTTTTTTTTTTTTTTTTTTTTTGCGGCACTGGGGATGGAACTCAGGGGCGTTCTACCTCCAAGCTATACCCCCAGCCCTATTTTGTATTCTTTTATTTTGAAACCAGGTCTCACTAAGTTACAGAGTGCCTCACTAGGTAGCTGAGGCTGGCCGCGAACCCGGATCCTCTGGTCTCAGCCTCCCGAATGCTGGGATTACAAGCGTGCGCCACCACGCCCGGCTCTCCTACTAAATTCTAAAAGACAATTCTCTTGAGAAATTTGTGTTTCATTCACATTGAGTGACATGTTCTTCCCTTCTTCATGTTTTCACTGACATTTATTAAGTGCTATTTATTGAGATTTATTTATTGAAATTTATTGAATGTGCTAGACACTGTTCTAAGTACTTTAAATATATTATTTCACTTTATACTTGAAATAATCCCACGAGGTACATGCTGTTACCCTCCTTGTAACCTCCAAAGTTCCCTAGATGGGAACTTTGGAATAAAGATAGAGTCTTCCAGGCCTTGTGTACCTTGTGACCTGGTGCCTGGGCTTCCAAGAAGACTTGTTCCTCTGCTGAGCCAACACTAAGGATGTCCTTAAGGATCAAGACTGAGTTGCCTCAGGGATCTTTTAGGCCGTAGGCCCTGAGGAGATCTCCCAGGATCTCCTAGGTGGAGGAACTGGGGACTTTGCCTCGTCAAGATGACCTTGACCTTAGCTTGATTGCCATATAGACCACCGACCTCTTCTCCTGTTTCCTTATCTCCTGAACCAGTTTTTTTGGTTTTCACAAAGCTGGACCATGTAGATCCTAATACTCTACGCCTCTGTGGGGATTGGGAAAGGAAGTCAATGAAGACCGGTCTTCTCCGTGTACCCCGTGAAAATGCAGGGCCTGTGGAATGCCTTTTCTATATCTGATGGACCGATTAATCATGCATGACCTTCTGGGTATCCTATTCTTCAGTGCCTGGATAACAGTGATCCATGTTCTGATCTAATAGCTGCTGACCAAATTTCATTTAGCGCCACCCTGAGGCAACATAAAGAGCTGTAGTTTGGAAGCTAAATGGTGAGTTTTGGGACTAACAACCATCTAGCCCAAACAGTTCACACTGTCTATTTGTTTGATGCCAAAGCATTTGAAGACACTGGGGTAAGCAAAATTGTGCAGGCAATTAATAGGGTTTATTGACACCATTCAATGCTTCATCTCCACTTTCGGGCCACATCTTCCAAGTATCAAAGCTCTTCATCAAAAGAAGCCCTCTGGTTCTTAGCCTCACCGAACCCATGTGATGGTAGGTAGGTCAGAACACATCTTATTATATATTTATTTACTTACTTATTCTGTGGATCAAATTCAGGGCTCATGCATGCTAGGCAAGTGTCCTGTCCCTGAACCATACCCCAGCCCAAAGTGTTATTAAGTCATTAGAAAACGGATACATAACCTGGACTGCTATTGCTCAGAGAGTAGGAAGAGAATTGAAGTCTGGGTTCATTTCATAAGGGGAACCTAGATATTAAAAAAACATTTTGGATCTATCATAAATTCAATTTTCTTTTCGCCTTTCTGGCTTTATATCTGACTTCAAGGTTTTAGCTTTCTTTTTTGTCCCATTTGAACTTATTCTTTATGTTTTTTTCTGCTTTCTTCTCAAAGCTTTTACATCTCTGATCATAGTATTTCTGTATTATGGTTTCACCTTCTGGTAGCTCTACTCTTTCTAGTCCTATAAGTATCAAAATCTGATGCTACTATGCCAGGATAGTGGGGGTGAGGTAGGGATGGCGGTTGTCCTCAGTATTTGGAGCTACAAGGTTCTCCTTCAAACTATCAAAATAAAGAAAATTAGTTTTTCACTGAGAGTTAAAATTTGCAATGAATACACAATGGGATAGTATAGAGATATGCAAAAAAATTCATTGGATCTCAGGTCCACAAGACCCTCTGCCACGCAATGAAAATGTTATTGTAGTTAAGTAAAGAGGGTTGATTGTGCTAGCAGAGTCAACATAAGATCATTCTGGGGAAGAGGATCTTAGCTGATGAGCTTCTGATATTCAGGTCCCACTGCTTAAGTTTTCTTCCTGTTGATTCTGCTCAAGGTCAGTTATGGCCATGTTGGAACAAGAACTGGGCAATTAAGGCACGTTTAAGATGTATTGCCCTACCTCACGAAGACTCACACTGTATAACCTGCTCAAACCAATGAGATCTACATTCTTCCAGCATTCCAGTCTCTCCATAGTGTGTTACATTGATTCACTTCTGTACTAGGAGTGATAGATACTGCCCCATCCTAGAAAATCCTCTGACATGAGGACTTCGCACACACGCCGCTCCAGCCATACCTGACTGGTCATGATCTGGTGCAGGTAGCAGGCTCCTTCAAGGAGCTTCGAGGGGTGAAGGGGCTGTAGCTCCCAGTGGAGAAGTCTGTCCATGAATATTTTTGCTTTAGTCAAGACACAGGTCCAGCTGGCCACTGCAGCTTATTCAAAACAGTAAACATGGTGCCGGGGCTGTTCAGTGGCCCCAGTGGTCACGAGATGCCCCGAGCAGATGCCCACATCTCCCTTCCCCTCTCACTTTCCCACAATTAGAGTTCTCTCCACCCATCATGTGGCTGTGTCCTCCTAAGAGTTTGGCAGCCTGTCTCTCTCACTCTACTTGAAAGACTCTTTCTTGTAAGTTGACACCCATCTTTCTCTTGCACTGTCCACCTTTCCTGGGTGAAACATCCCTCCTCCAGCTTCAGTGGCCGAGTATAGCTCGTGACCCTTCATTCTTTCCCTCCAAACTCTCCCTCCCCTACTCCCCTCCCCTGCCATGATTTGTGTGGACATATCTGAAATTCATCACATTCCTCTTCACAATAATCATTACTGTTTCTCAAGTGCTTATTATGTGGCGAGCATGGAACCAAGAGGTTCATGTAAATTAACTCTTAGCCTCCACTCTGTAGAGGGTAATTATTTCTATTTTCATATGAAAAAAACAAGGTTCCCAAAGGCCACAGTGCTTCCAGGGTCCTCTAATTAATAAGTGGCAGAATTGGAATTAAATCCCAGGAGACTGCCAGAGCCTGGATCTATACTCTGCACCGAACCACCTCTACCCTCCCATCATTCGTCATACAACTGTGATGATAAGTTTCAACAAAGCAGAGCACAGGAGTGATTTTCCATACACCATTACACATTGCTCATATGCACTAAAAAGGCAATTTTAAAAACCAACATTGTGCTCAATTTTAATTATAAATATTATGTTGTATTTATATATGTCACCTTTTAACTGTTTGTGAATGGATAGCTACTTCAGAAAATAATTCTCTTAGGACTCGACATGAGAAAAATCCTTATTAAATATTTTATTAAAAATCATTTTGTGTTGCTGTCAAAGCAACAGAAAATAATTGAATTCCTTTCCATTTTGTGATATAATTTACATAAGCGGTCATGCTCTTCCTATCTGTAAATGTCAAGTGTCCTAGTATGGGCTCCCTGTGGTAGCCTGTGTCAGTGTAATTAGGATTTCAGGGTTGTGAGCCAAGGTGGGCTGGCTACGTGGCAGTTGGATATACATGCAGGGGTCTAAGACTCATTCTTGGATACTGACAGTGATTCCGTTCACCCTAAGATCCCTGAGAAATTGCAAAACCAAGAAAGTTCCCAGGCCAGCTCTCACTGACCGCCCACTGCTACCTGCCCTGCAGTGGCTGCTAGGAGCACATTGCATCTCCAGCATCACATGTGACAGAATTCTGGGGAAGACCAAAGGCCATTTTTTTCCTTATTCATTTATTTATTTAATGTTTGTTGATGCATTGTAATCATACATCTTAGTGTGCTACAAGCTGGTAGAGGCATACACAACACACAGCACTCATTTAACCCTTCCCCCATTCCCACTCCCTTTCCACCCCCTCCATCTTTCTTATGTTCAGCTTAGTGATTGACTTTGTTGTGTTTGTGAATGTACATTGTGTACTAGGGTGTTTCCCTCTCCTCCCACCCCCCTCACCTTCAGTTAGGTAGCCATTGAAAACAATAGAGGAGGGAGCAGGACAAGTTTTATTCTGTCATGTGTCATATGGAGGCAACTCCTTTTGTTCTACTTCCTCCCACTAGCCTCACCAGCCCCCACAAGGTTTCTCCTTTTTTGTTTAGAGTCCCTCCTATGACCCACTTTGTCTCTAGCTTCTACATATTAGGGAGAGCATACGATTTTTTACTTTTTGTGACTGACTAATCTCACTTAGCATAATGTTTTCCAGTTCCATCTACTTACCTGCAAATGACATGATTTTGTTCTTCTTTTTTTTTTTGTGGTACTGGGGATTGAACTCAGGGGCATTCTACCTTCGAGCTATACCCCAGCCCTATTTTTTATTCTTTATGTTGAAACCGAGTCTCACTAAGTTGCAGAGTGCCTCACTAGGTAGCTGAGGCTGGCCGCGAACCCAGATCCTCCGGTCTCAGCCTCCCGAATGCTGGGATTACAAGCGTGCGCCACCACGCCCGGCGATTTTGTTCTTCTTTATGGCTGAGTAAAATTCCATTGTGTACATATCCCATAGTTTTGTAATCCATTCATCTGTTGATGGACATCTTGGATGGTTCCATAGTTTGGCAATTGTAAATTGTGCAGCTATGAACATAGATACACATGCATCGGTCTGATAGTTTGGTTTCCGTTCTTTTGGGTAGATACCCAGAAGTGGTATTGCTGGGTCATATGGTAGGTTCATTCCCATTCATCTGAGGATCCTCCATACTGTTTTCCAAAGTGGTTGCACTAATCTGCAATCCCACCATCAATGTATTAGGGTTCCCACTTCTCCACACCCTCATCAGCATTTGTTGTTGTTTGTGTTTTTATTTATTTTTATTTTTTTTGTGGTACTGGGGATGGAACTCAGGGGCATTCTACCTCCGAGCTATACCCCCAGCTCTATTTTTTATTCTTTATTTTGAAACCGAGTCTCACTAAGTTGCGGAGTGCCTCACTAGGTAGCTGAGGCTGGCCGAGAACCAGGATCCTCCAGTCTCAGCCTCCCGAATGCTGGGATTACAAGTGTGCACCACCACGCCCAGCTTCAGGGTAGTTTTGATTTGCATCTCTGATTACTAATGATGTTGAACATTTCCTCATATATTTACTGGTCATTTGTATTTCTTCTTTTGTGAAGTGTCTATTTAGTTCACTTGCCCATTTTTGATTGGATTATTTGTTTCCTTAGTGGTGAGTTTCTTGAGTTCTCGGTATATTCTAGATATTAGTTCTCTAGCAGAGGAGTAGTTGGCAAAAATTTTCTCCCATTCTATTGGCTCTCTCTTCTCTCTCTTGAGGTTCTTGATAGTTTCCTTTGCTGCACAGAAACTCTCACACCAAAGGCCATTTCTTATCCTACTCTAGACTCCCAAATATGACCTTGGGCTGGCTATCTTATGTTCATTTGTGCCTTGGCTTTTCCATTTGTATAAACCACTCTCCTCTCCTGTGTTGGGAAGTGGCAGTTTTAGCAAAGGTTTTACATTCGGGGAGGGAGGGGCGATCTTCAAATAAAAACCACAGCATAGTTTCTACATTTTTCTCTGATGTTAGCTGTAACTGAATGTCAACAACAATGATCTCCATTCTCTGTGTTCTCCTGGGTGTGGGGGCTGGTAAGGCTAGTGGGAGGGAGTAGAACAAAAGGAGTTGCCTCCATATGACACATGACAGAGAGAATAAAACTTGTCCTGCTCCCTCCTCTATTGTTTTCAATGGAGCAAAATGGTCCTGTCTTCAGGCTTTACAAAGGAGCCCCAGAGGGCCATGCAGATGTGCAAAGGGCTTATGGTCTTGTCAATAACATTAAAGTCAGTCATATTAACTAACACCTCACTGGCATGTAGTAGGACTGGATTTTTTTTTCTTTCTTTTTTTGGGGGGGGAGGTGTAATACTCGGGATTGAACCCAGAGGCTCTCTACCTCCAAACTATCCCCTCAGCCCTTTTTATTTTTTGTTTGGAAACAGGGTCTCCCTAGGTTGCTGAGCATCTCACTAAGTTGCTGAGGCTGATCTTGAAACTGTGATTCTCCTGTCTCAGCCTTCCAAGCACTGGGATTACAGGCATGCACCACCGAGCTCAGCTTGGATATTTTTAAATGCTCTGAAAATTTCACCCACCTGCTGGTCACAGGTCACCATAAATGCAGAACTGAATAGCAGAGCCCCTGCAGGGGTTTATCTACTGTTATCTGCTGGGAGACCCAGGCAGCAGCTTCCTAGAGGTTCTTAAATCACATGGAAAAAAATTTTATGGCTTAGAAAGAAGACAACTCAACCACTTTAAACCTGCTGCTTCCTATTAGGAAGGAAATGGCGGGGGCGCTCAGGAGCCACGGGGAAGCTTCAGTACCAATGACAGGAGCCGTGAGGGTCCAGCAGTAAAGGAAACAATTTCACCAGCCCTGGCCTCAGGAGGGATTGAGAGAAAGGAAACTAAAGAGAACCTTAAAACCAGAAGGAAAATTGGAAAAAGGAAATTCCCAGGGCAATTCATTAAAGAGGAAAATTAATTTCAGGTCAGACCTAAGCCGCTGCTATCTTTCCTGATGGAGCCAGGCAGCTGCTCAGGGCTCCCATCCGTTTCTGCAGGTAATTCAGGGCTGTGACTCCACTCTGATGGGCATCAGAGGTCCCAGGCTCCCAGGCCGAGAGCCCCATCACCATGCCGGTCAGCTAGAGAGAGGTGCAGGGCCTGGAAAGGAAGCCAGAGGGGCAAGGCAACTTCTAATGAGCCACAAAGGGATCCTGGCAGAGGGTCCCGGAGACCTCTGCACCCCTGGTGAGCTGCCTGCGATTCTCTAACTCTGCAAGGGAGCACTCAGAACTCAGGGGTCACAGGAAACAGCAAACCATCAAACACAGGAAACAAACTCCAAAAGCATCAGAAAGCAGGCGGGAATCATACCGGGGCAGGTGTGATCCCTTAGCTGGCTTCTATCTTCTGTATGCAATGAGGACCAATTAGTATGTGTAACAGAGGATTTTGCAGAGCCCTTTCCTAGACCTACTGGATTCTCTGACACTTCAGACCACTGCACTGCTGTCCAGGGGCCTTCTGGAATAGGCCCTCCATGGAGAGAGAAGATGACGGTACTCCAACGCCTGTGCGATTCATATTAGGGTGTGGTAAGAATTAGTTTCCTTTTTCTTCCCAAGAGAGCAATTCATGTTGCTTTCTTGACTTGTAGACAATTTTCAATGAGTTTAAATGACTTCTAATATATTAAAGTATGCGTGAGGATGTTTAACACATCAGTATATCCTAAGGCCACACGGCATAAAACAAAACCGAGATTTCTAATAAGATACAATTAAGGCAATAGAAAAAGAATGGCTATTACAGAACAGATAAAAGAATATTTGAATAATTTGAACCTATGTAAACAAATAAATCATCTTGCATCCTTGGGTGATAATAAAATGAGACGATCAATTGGAGGATGGGAGAGTTTCTGTGGTTGCACAGGACCGAGGGGAAGAGGCTGGCTGGCTTCGCTCTTACCATTATTAGTGAATGTTATTAGTGATGTTTAAAATTGTAACTGAAGACCTCTGCTACTGGCAGTTGGGTAAAACAAGTAAAATGGGAACTATGGGGAAGAGGCTGGGTAAAAATTTCCAAGACACAGTTCGTGTGTGTGTGTGTGTGTGTGTGTGTGTGTGTGTGTGTTACTAGGGATTGACCTAGGCACCACCAGCCCTATTTTATGTTTTCATTTTTGTTTTGAAACAAGGTCTCACTAAGTCGCTGAGGGCCTCACTAAGTTGCTGAGGTTGGCTTTGAACCTGTGTTCCTCCTGTCTCAGCCTCGAAAGTATGGGGTTTACAGGCATGCACCACCCTGCCTGGCTCAAGACACAGTTCTTAAGCCTTGCACATGATGGGGGTCTGAGGAGCCTGCCGACGTCATGGTGGCATGCTGGGTGGCAGTGTGAAGATAATGGCAACACGCAGGATGCCTGACTCCACCATCCATGGGGTCCCAGGCTTAGAACTCACTTGAACTTGTTCATGAATTTGTCCATTCTACCAATTATTTATTAGTAGCGACATCAGGGTAAATAAAACAAACAAGGTCTTTTGTGTGTGTGGAGGGCACTTGGGGAGGGAACCCAGGGCCTCACACATGCCAGGCAAGTGCTCTCCCACCGGGGGCTCCATCTCAGCCCAAACAAGGTCTTTGGATTATGCAGCTTGTGTTCTGAGGGGGGTAGATTGGAAGTAAACAAGTGAGCCCATAAACAGACAAGAAACAATCAGAGTGATTGCTGAGAAGACGTGGAAACAGGGCAGTGGTCTGGAGCATGGCCAGGGCTGCTCTCTGAGGAGGTCAGGAAGGCCTGTGCAGGTGAGTGGTTGGAAATCTTGAGGAGGGACATTCTGGGCAGCAGGGAACGCACACAACAGGGGCCTGAGAAGGCAGCAAGCTTAAGAAACAGAATGGAGGCCGGCCTGGCCAGCAGGAGCCTGAGGAAGGTCTGAGAAGGAGGCAGGGGCTGGGTCTGGGAGGGACTTGAGGATGAGGCCAACAGTTGTGGGTCTCATTGCAGGTGTTGTGGGGAAGAATGTGCTCTGGCTGACAATGAGTCTGGGCAGTGAGCTTACTCCTGGCACCGGTGGAGGCCTCTCCGGCTGGAGAGAGGATGAGATGGCCGTGGCCCTGGTCAGGCTGCCTTTCAGCTGCCTTCCCAATCTGCAGGATCACAAGGGTGGGCTCTCACTCAGGCTGGCCAGAGACCCGGAGGTCTCCAGTTGCCAAGAGAAGTCCCAGCCCGGATGGTTCCCTTGGAAGGAGGACCTAGGAGCACTTTGGAGTGAGTGGCAGCTGTGCTTTCCACCGGGTGGGCAGAAGAGCAGGAAGATCCAAGCCCAGAGAAGAACGCTAATGGCTGACCCACATGTGTGGGCTCCCTCTGTGCCTCGCTCAGCACTTCCGGTGTATGAAGGCACTTTACCTCCCAGCAGCCCTATCCTCACCCCCGCTTACAGATGAGGAAACAGAGGACAGAGAGGTTAAACTGCCCCAAACCACACAGGTAATGAGGATTTATGCCGCACAGGTGGGATGAAGACGGGGTGCAGAGGGACAAAACAGGAAGTGAGGCTTCTTGGGTTTCCAATGACCCTCCACCCGGGCTTTCCCAGCCTTCTTTTGTTCCGGGAGACAAACCTCCCCCTCCCCCACATACAGACTTTTTTTTTTTTTGGTACTGGGGATTAAATTTAGGAATGTTCTACCTCCAAACTACACCCCCAGCCCTTTTCATTTTTATTGTTTTGAAACAGGGTCTTGCTATGTTGCTGAGGGTCTTCCTAAGTTGCTGAGGTTGGTCTGGAATTTGTGATCCTCCTGTCCCAGTCTCCCAAGTACTGGTATTACAGGCATGTACCACCATGTCTGGTTTGGACTGTTTCAGTCTGTTCAGGCTGCTCTACCAGAATACCGTAGACCGTTTGGGTTATAAACAACAGAAATTTGTTTCTCACAGTCTGGGAGGCTGGGAAGTTCAAGATTCTGGCAGATTTGTGGACTGCTGAGGATCGGGGTGACCCAGTCACCTTTCAAAGGCCTCACCCCCAAATGCCACTGCCATGGGGAGCAGGCCTCAATATGAATTTTGGGGGGGGCACCAACATTCAGTCTATAGCACTGGCTCTCCTTTTCCTGCAGTGCTGACCTGAGTCCATTTCTCTTATGTGCAACCGAGGTTCCTACCTACAGAATAGTTAAACATTTAGTCACTCATCTCTATCTAAAAATAGAGTCAATTCAACCAGGGTCTCAGAAAAAAAGGGATAATGCCTTCCTTTCCACAGTTATAATGACATTATTAATCACAAAGTAATAATCACATGTATGGAGCTCTTATTACATACCAGGCACTATTTGTAGCCCTTCCCGTGCATGAAATTATCCAATCCTCATAAACACTCTTGAAGTGTGAGATGTTAATCTCTTTCTTCAAGGGAGACAAAGGCACAGAGATAGTTACTGGTTGAATCATGCCCTCCCCCCCCCCCCAAAGTACATTGAAGTCCTTACTCCCAAGTTCCCACATGTGACCTCATTTGGAAACAGGTGGTTCCTGCTGCAATTATTTAAGACAAAGTCCTACTAGAATAGGGTGGGCTCTTAGTCCCCTGGGACGGCTGTTCTTAATCCACTGTGACTGCTATCCTGATAAAAAGAGGAGAGGGAGACAAGAGAATACCTTGCGGAGGTGGAGGCGGAGGCCTGAGCCAACGATGTGTCTACAAGTCAAGGAACACTGCAGGTTGCTGGCAAGCTGCAGAAGTTGGGAGAGCAGCT
>PVLC010025740.1:0-23364 GCA_004027655.1 Graphiurus murinus | reverse complement strand
ATCCATTCATCTGTGGTTGGACATCTTGGCTGCTTCCATAGTTTGGCTATTGTGAATTGAGCTGCTATAAACATAGATACGCATGCATCGGTCTGATAGTTTGGTTTCCATTCTGGTGGGTATATACCCAGTAGTGGTATTGCTGGGTCATATGGTAGGTTCACTCCCATTCGTCTGAGGATCCTCCATACTGTTTTCCTCACAGACATAGAAAAATCAGTCCTTAAATTCATCTGGAAAAACAAAAAGCCCAGGATAGCCAAAGTAGTTCTTAGCAATAAAAATCATGCAGGAGGAATCACAATACCTGACTTTAAACTCTACTACAAAGCCACAGTAATAAAAACAGCATGGTATTGGCACAAAAATAGATATATAGACCAATGGAGCAGAATAGAAGACTCAGAAACAGACCCACAGACTTACAGTCAACTGATTTTTGACAAAGGAGCCAAAAATATACACTGGAAAAAGGATAGCCTCTTTAACAAATGGTGCTGGCAAAACTGGTTAGCCATATGCAGGAAACTGGGAATTGAGACTATTTATATTCAGTGTGATTATTGAGAGATGATTTTTAATTCCTACCATTTTGAGTTTTGACTTCTGTTTGCAGTAGTGTTTGTTCTTTTTTGCTTAGCTGTTTGCTTCCTGGAAATTATTGTTTCTCTGGTTCTGATGTTTACTGGTTAGTTCTTCTTTGTAGTTAATCTCTTTAAGTAGTTTCTCTAGTGCTGGTTTGGAAGACAAAAATTCCTTCAGTTTCTGTTTGTCATGGGAGGTTTTTATATCACGGTCAATTTTAAGAGAGAGTTTTGCTGTGTATGAGAATCTTGGCTGCAAGTTATTTTCCTTCAGAGTTTGGAATATGTTACTCCAGCCTCTCCTGGCTTTCATGACTTGATTCAGGAGGTCTGGTGTAATTCTAATTGGTTTGCCTCTAAATGTCACTTGGCCTTTTACTTTCATTGCCTTTAAGATTCTCTCCTTTGCCTCTACATTGGTCAATTTGATTACTATATGGTGTGGTGAACCTCTTCTTTGGTCTTATCTTGAGGGAGTTCTGTATGTTTCCTGAACCTGTGTGTCGACTTCTCTATGTTTGGAAAATTTCTCTGTTATTATTTCTTTGAAGAGATTG
Source organism: Graphiurus murinus (assembly GCA_004027655.1). NCBI lineage: Eukaryota > Metazoa > Chordata > Mammalia > Rodentia > Gliridae > Graphiurus > Graphiurus murinus. The sequence continues at coordinate 22,223 of PVLC010025740.1, read as the reverse complement.
TTTATTCCATAAGTTTCAACTTCTAATCCCTCTTCTATGCCTATTATTCTTAGGTTGGCTCTTTTAAAATTGGCCCAGATCTCTTCGATGTCCAATTCATACTGTCGTACCTGTTTCTCTAAATTCAAATTTTTCTTTAAGTTTTAAATATAGGGTGTGCAATGTGGTATTTGTCTTTCTATGCCTGGCTTATTTTACTTAGCATAATGAATATCCATTCATGCTGTTGCAAAAGCCCAAATTTCCTCTGTTAAAGATAAATACTATTTTACTTATTAATTGCATTTTCTTTATTTATATCATATACCTTGAATAAGCCATCCAAAATCTGTGTGTTGAAAAATTGATACTGCACTCTCTTGAGAGGTGGGACATTTAAGAGTTTTCTTCTTTATTTCAGAAGGATAATTTTGTCAGTAAACTATTCTTCCCTGGCAGATATTTGTTTTGTTTTGTTTTGTTTTGTTTTGTTTTGTTTTTCTTTTCCACATTAAACGTTTCATTTCATTTTCTCATGAGCAATGATTTTCTGCTTAGATACATACTGATAGCCTTAGGTATTATTTTCTTCTCTGTGACTTCTCTTTTTCCTCTGGCTACTTTCAAAATTCTCTCTAACTTTGAAATTTTTTTATAAGGTGCTTCAGGGAAGTTTAACTTGGGATGCATCAAAACATACATGTTAAAACATTCATGTACGTAGATGTGCAGATGTCTGTAGTACTCCTCAGGACTGGGAGTGTTCCATCGTTATTTTGTTGATTTTTTCTGCCCCTTTTTCTGTCTCTTCTGAAATTTCCATCATTTATGAATTAGCTCTACTTATTGTTTCTCATCAATAACTGCTGGGGGTCAGCCCTCGAGGAAGCAGGGTTAGGGGTCCCTCGATAGATGGGGAATGAGGCAAGGTCACAAGAATATGCTCACACCAAATGCAGTGTAGAAGCTCATCTGTTTATTGCATGTAGTAGCTATTTTATACTATCTTTTTACAATGAGGCATATAGAATAGGAATTTTACAACTTGTTTCCTAAGGTTTACGGGGTATATCTTTAACTAAAAAAGCCATTTCCTTTCCCATGGAATTTGATGGGATTAAGAAAACAGTAAAGGTTACAGAATACAATACATATATAAAAATTCTTTTAGTACAAAGCAGCATGAAAGGTTACCGAAGAAGAGTCTCTATCCATTAGTTTAAGTATTTACTATTTATTTAGTTCCTTTAAGCAGTGTTTTTTCTTTTTCTCAGGTAGCTAGAGAGTAGTTAATGTGTGGGGAAGTTTCTGAGAGAGAGGCAAACTATCCCTCTTAAAGCTTTCTTTCAACATAGATAAAACAGTAGACCTAAGTTTCTTTGGCTTATTATTTTGTTTCTAACCTCTGTGCTGATAGGGAGCATAAGGCTGTTTAGTAACTAAACTTGCAAAGCCCATTTCCTGACTAATGTTTGTATGTGGTTAATGAATATCTTATGGGTTGTCTTGAGGCACTGCTTTTTCAGCTAGTACTGAGGAATCCGTCCAGCCATCTTGTGTTTCTAAGAAATTTTTCTTTATAATTAATGTGAAAATTATTTACATATTTTGAATTAAGAAACAGATTATTGTTCTTCCTGGTTCAGATCAAATAAATCTGTTGCCTACATGGTAGAATCACAACAATAATGCAGTTTTCTAAAATAGATGGAACCCAGAAAGTTCATGGCATTGGTGGTAATTTCAGTGCCTGAATCTGAAGAGAGAAATTGAATGACTATTTGTGGATAAAAGTAGTCTCTTCAATTAGACATAAAAATGCAGTGTGTGAATTTTACTCTAATATAAATATAATGTTTCCCCTGAAAATTTCAGTGATATACTGAAAAGCTGCATGAAGGACAGTAACAAGGAACCTTATAGCCATTAGATGTCGTCCAGAAGTTCAGAAATTCTAGGTTAAGTTATGCTATATAAATTCAGAATCTCACACCTCTATAGCATTGCTCAATATGTTGATGGATGAGCTTACCCTCTTCCCATTTCTCTTACAGAGATTCCTTCTACTGATTCAGAAAAGAGCCACTGAAGGAAAACCATTTTGTTGCTATTCATGTAGTCCCTGCCCGGATGGGGAGATTGCAAATGAAACAGGTAAGCATTTCTGAAAATTATTCTGCATGTGGAAAAATACATGAGACATGGCTCGACAATAAGTGAAGTGAGAATTTCAGAAACACAGATCTGGAACTCTCTGAAGGAGACTACACCTCATCTGTCTAGACTTCAGGGAACAGGCATACCTTTCAGGTGGCTGCATTGGTTCAGGTTAATGACACCCTGGCTACCTCCAGAAGCAGGTGCCAGTTGTCTCTGGGAGAAGCCTTCCTCCAACTGAAGTCTCAGGAAACTCAGAAATTAGTTGTGAAATAATTAAAAACAGTATATACCTCAGTGGTCATGATGTGCCTACACATATTTATCACAGCCAATCACTTTGCTGAGCACAGGAAGGTGGGATGGAGGAAGGAATGGGATGGAAACTGGGCAAGGACTCAATGAGTACTGTGTGAATGTATGCCTCTATCACCCTGAACTTCAACCAGATGTACGATTATTATGCACCAATACATATAACAGAGAAACATATTTATAAAAATTAAAAATGCAAAAGGACTATGTATAAAATGCAGAAGTGAAGAAAATATCAGATTATGAATAAATAAACTGTTTTGAAGAAAGACTTTGTATGCCTTCTTTAGAAATGAAGAGCAACCCAGCAATACCACTACTGGGTATATACCCAAAAGAATGGAAACCAAATTATCAGACCGATGCATGTGTATCTATGTTTATAGCAGCTCAATTCACAATAGCCAAACTATGGAAGCAGCCAAGATGTCCATCCACAGATGAATAGATTACAAAACTATGGGATATATACGCAATGGAATTTTACTCAGCCATAGAGAAGAACAAAATCATGTTCTTTGTAGGGAAATGGATGCAACTGGAAAACATTATGTTAAATGAGATTAGCCAGTCACAAAGAGTAAAGAAGCATATGTTCTCCCTAATATGCAGATGTTAGGGAGAAGATGGGACATAAGAGGGTCCCCAGATGAAAAAGTAGAGACCCTCGATAAACAAAAAGTTGATTTAACCAAAGGGAATGGTCAGGGGGTGGGGGAGGAGAGCCCCCTAAGGCACATGATGTACTTACACAATTATATCAAAATCACTCACTGAACTGAACTTGAGAGGGAGGGAGGGTGAGGGAGTGGGGTGGGAATTGGGGAAAGGGTCAGATGAGAAATGTGTGCACATTTGTCTTTATCAATTTGTACCTAACAAAAATGTATATATACAAGGCACGAATTACTACAATTAAAAAAAAAAAGAAATGAAGAGCAAAAGGCAGCAATGGTGACCCACACCTCCTGTAATTCCAGTACTTGAGAGTCTAAGACAGGAAAATGGCAGGTCAGAGGCTAGCATCAAGAAATTCGTGATACCCTGTTTTGAAATAAAGAAGTAAAAAGGGCTATTGGTGTATCTTGGACATAGGATATCCCTGGGTTGAGCTGCCAGTTTAAAAAAAGGAAACAATGAAATGGTTTTAAACACACCCAGGGAGAAAAGATAGAGCACATACAAAACACTATTCTTCAAATAACTTTATTTCTCTCCTTCTGTCTACACATGCTGTTTTCTTTTACTCATTAGACTACCAGATATACTGATCCAGGGCCCAATGTAATGACCTTCTCTTAACTGGATTAATTCTGCATAGCTTACTCTCTTGATATCTTCTGCATAGCTTACTCTTTTGATATCTTTCCAAATACTCCATTCCTAATCAGGATGATATATCATATATGAAATTTGCAGAAGTGTATTTTCTTCTGATACATGTATGTGTTTCCTTAACTACTCAGCTTGTTTTTATCATTTATTCATCAGTAAATTATTGTAACATCCATTCACAAATACTATCAAATCAGTTGACTATAGTACATTGTGACTGTTTTTCCTAAATTATCCATTTTGTATCAGTTCCTTCGCATTTTTGCAATGGTTTCAATATTTTCTCTACTCCTGTAGTGAACCCTAGATATCTTCCTTATCTCCAATCTTTCAAATTGAAGTAATTGCAGCATGGGAAATGTTAATCCAGATGTGTCCCTTTCAGATATGGATGAATGTGTCAAGTGTCCTGAAGATCCATATGTAAATTAGGAGGGAATTCAGTGTCTCTCTAAAATCCTAACATTGCAGCTTTGGAATCCTTCTCAGTCGTGGCTTCCCACATTGACCTATTGGGGTGTATATTCCTTCTCAAGTGCTATGTCATCCTCCTAAGATCAGGCACCAATTCAAGGAAAAATTTACTTGAGCAAGTTTCTTCCAAGAAGACTAAGGAATTAATTTTCAATGAAATAATTGATAGGAAGTTAGCAATGTTATGAAAATATGAATACAAAGTGTAACTTGAAATGAATGTATTTCACTAAACATGATTCTAGTCCTGTGATCAAGTGTCCCTGTCATCATTGGTGGCAGTCAGTTCCAGTGTACTAGCTCTGGGATCAGGGAGACAGACCTTCAAATTTAACACCCTGATGACTAATCAGTATGTCAGTGTGTCTACCACACAGTTCTTTGAATCACAGTTTTCTCATCTTAAACATGTTCAGATCTAGCAAAAGGTTAAAGTGAGAATGAAATGCAGTTATTTATTTGAAAACATAATCTCTCCTAGCATTTGGGAGGCTGAGACCAGAGGATTGAGGTTTCCCAGCCAGCCTCAGCTATATAGGGAGGCCCTCTGCAACTTAGTGAGACCCTGTTTCAAAATAAAGAATAAAAATATAGAGCTAGGGGTGTAGCTCAGAGGTAGAATGCCCCTGGGTTCAATCTCCAGAACTACAAAAGAAAGAAAGAGAGAAAACATAATATCTGCTTGAAAATATGCTTCCTTTTGGTTAGTTTACTCTGTCTGTGACTTTCTTCTTTTTAAAGTAAAAATGAATTTTTAAGAAATCATAAGGTCTTGTGGTAGAAAGATAGTGATATGTACTTCATTATGATGCTCCTAAAAACAGAACTAGGAAATTTGGGTTTTGGACTGTCTAAACAGTGACTGTGACCAGGTGAATCACCATGGATCAAAGCTTACACAGTGCCCTGGGGGAAACAGAAGGACAACCTCAGGGAAGAGACTGAGCTTCATCACTGGGACCTCAACACATCAGTGTAGAAGACAGATCTATGGAAAAGGGGAACCATTGTCATGGGAGAGTGTGTTTTCCTAATCCAGTTAAAACTTTCAGGCATTTTCTTTTCTACCTCTTCCCCTTAAGACAACAGATTATCATTTATAATTTATAAAATTCATTTTCCAGCAGTTAGATTTGCCTGGACATGGATGTGGGTCAAGAGATGAGGTTTAAATCCTGGGAACAACTGTATTGAAAAAGACATGGAGAAATTTAGAATAGTTCTTCCTGGAACATGTTTTTCAGGAATTCTTTTCTAGCGAAGCAATTCCTTTGTGCATACCATTAATAGCTTGTACCAGCTTGGGGATCAAAGACACACTCCCCATACTTGGTTTCTGAGCTCACATTTGATTGCTATATAGCAAAAGTGTCTCTGGTGATGCATAGTAGTCACCATCAAAGTAATAGAGGTTTCAGAAATAACCGATTCTCAACATCTATTGCATCATATGACTGTGGGTTGTTTTGGCATAGCAGTTGTATGTCATTCAAAGTCCTATGGCTTGAGAGGAATTCTATAGATCCATAATATCAGACAATGCACTCGTGTGGCCATGGAACATTAAATTGAACACATTTTTAGCCTATCTTAATTCTCATTTATGGCTTACCTCTCATGTTTCCCTAACAAATAAGTTTTTAACTAAATTTAAGAAATAGGTAACCTTTTGCCAGGGACATATGCAAATGATTAACTATCAACTATATGAATCTGAGCACATGTTCACCAGTTGAAATGTATTGCATGTGGGCCAACTATGTCACAATAGATGTCGAGTTAAAGAAGTCTCAGCCATCATCCAACAGTCTCTCAACAATTATCTAAATTTACTGTTTTAAAATCTAATATAAATAAAAGAATAAAATGTCCGTGTACTATTTAAGGAATTTTCATTACATAAGTACCCTTGTTTGACAACCTTGCTTAAGAAATACCAGAACCCTTGAAGTCTCTGTATATCCTTTCCAAAGCACATTCCACAGCCTTTAGTTCTCCAACTAGAAGATTCATTCTTAATTTTGTGTTTAAAATTGCCATGCACTGCTTTTACAGCATTTTCCTTTTCCCAAGTAATGCATTGTTGAATTTTTCTGGTTTGTAAAAATACTATAGTATAGCAATTTGCTCTATGTTCCAAGTCTAAGGGTTTATATATACATTGGTATATATTATAAATAAAGAAAATATTTCAAGTAAACTCATAAGCTTTTTCAATATACGGTCTACTGAATTTGAGTGTGTACTTTTTCTTTATAATTTAAATAGAATTCTACATGTGTATCTGCTATATGTATGTTTGTAATATGACCAAGGGAACATAATCCAGCTGTGTCTCCCTTTCAGATATGGAGCATTGTATCAAGTGTCCTGAAGACCATTATTCAGATAAGGAGGGGAGTCAGTGTCTCCCTAAAATCCTGAATTTTCTGTCCTATGAAGACACTCTAGGAGCCCTTCCGGTTTCTGTGGCCATTAGCCTTTCTGTCCTCACTCAGGTCTGATTTTAGGCCTGTTTATCCTCTATCGACACACTCCCATCGTGAGAGCAAATAACAGAAACCTCACCTACGTCCTCCTCGTCTCCTTAATGCTCTGCTTCCTTTGCCCCTTGCTGTTAATCGGTCAGCCCAGTGCAGTCTCCTGTGTCCTGAGACAGGTGTTCTTTGCAGTTGTCTTCTCTGTGGCTGTTTCTGCTATTTTGGCAAAGACCTGCATCGTGGTGGTGGCCTTCAAAGCCACCAAGCCAGGAAAGGCATCACAGATGAGGATGGTGACCCCATGCTCAAATGCTATCGTCTTCAGTGGCTCCCTGATTCAAGGCTGCATCTGCACAGTCTGGCTGGGAACTTCTCCCCCTTTCCCTGATGTGGACTCACAGTCAGAGTTTGGCCACCTGGTCCTGCACTGCAATGAGGGCTCTCCTGCTGCCTTCTACTGTGTTCTGGGTTACTTGGGCTTCCTGGCACTTCTGAGCTTGATCATTGCCTTTCTGGCCAGGAGGCTCCCAGACACTTTCAATGAGGCCAAAATGATCACATTCAGCATGCTGGTTTTCTGTAGCGTGTGGATCTGTTTCATACCCACCTATCTGAGCACCAAAGGCAGAGCCATTGCAGCTTTGGAGTCCTCAATCTTGGCTTCCAGTGCTAGTTTACTGGGGTGTATATTCCTTCCCAAGTGTTATGTGATCCTACTGAGGTCAGGCAACACTTCATTGAAAAAATTACTTGAACAATTTCCTTCTATAGGGCAAAGGAATTAATTTTCAAGTGACACTAGCAAAGGATTAAGTTGAAAATGACATACAATCACTGGTGTGGAATATGCTAAAATATGATTAATATATTCTGGCTGTGATTTTCTTCTTATTTAAGTAAAAATTATTTTTTAAGAAATTATAGGATCGGAGCCGGGCGTGGTGGTGCACGCTTGTAATCCCAGCATTCGGGAGGCTGAGACCAGAGGATCCAGGTTCGCGGCCAGCCTCAGCTACCTAGTGAGGCACTCCGCAACTTAGTGAGACTCGGTTTCAAAATAAAGAATAAAAAATAGGGCTGGGGGTATAGCTCGGAGGTAGAATGCCCCTGAGTTCAATCTCCAGTACCGCAAAAAAAAAAAAAATTATAGGATCGGGTTGTACAAAGATAGTAATTCATGCTTCTCCTTCATTGTTCTCATAAAAAATGAAACTAAGAAATTTGGGTTCTGGATTGTCTAAACAGTGATTGTTATCAGGTGAATCATAATGGATCAAAGCTTAGGAAAAACCCTGGGAGGAAAAGGAGGACCTCAGAGAAGACAGAGCTTCATCAATGTGACTTAAACACATCAGTGGAAGAAAAAGATCTGCAGGGAGAGAGGAGCCATCATCGTGGGAGAGTGTGGTTTCCTATACAGTCAGAACTTTCAGACATTTCTTCTTTCACCTCTTTCCCTACCAACAACAGATTATCATTTTCAATTTATTAAATGTATTGTCCAGCCATTAGATGTGTTAAGACGTGGATCCAGAGATGAGGTGTAAATCCTGGGATGTAAGAAAACAACTGTAATTAAAAGTACATGGGGAAGTGTAGAATAATTCTTCCTGGAACATGTATTTCAGGGTTTTTTTTTGCCAAGCAATTCCTTAGTGCATACCATTACCTTCTTGTCATGGGAAGAGGAGAATGGATCAGCTCCTCACACTTGGTTTCTGGAGCTCCAGCTTGATTGAAGTATAGTGAGAAGAGTCTGCTGATGCTTGGCTGCCATGAGCAAAATAAGAGAGGTTTCAAAAATAACTGATTCTCAACATCTGTAATAGGTAAAAACAGAAAATTTAGATAATTGTTGAGGGACTGTTGGATGATAACTGAGAAAGCTTTATCCTGACATCTATTGCTGTACAGTTGGCTCACATTCAGTACATTTAAACTGGTGAACATTTTTTGGTAATAAGCATATAGTTTATGAGTAGTTAACAATTTGCCTTTTCTCCTGACAGAAGTTTAGCTATCGTTTAAATTTAGTGAAAAATCTATTTGTTAGGGAAACATGAAAGGCCATAATTGAGAATTGAGATAGGCTAAAATGTCTTCAGTTTAATTTTCCTGTCAGAGGAGTGTTGTGTCTGATGTTATGTGCCTACAAAATTCCTCTCAAAATACAGGACATACAACTCCTATAACAAAAACAATCCAAATTCACAGGAATTGTTACTCAGACTTGATTATACCACCTATTTATCTGGAAGTCTGGCTTGCAAATGGCAGATAATGGCCATTTGCAAGTAATGGCCATTTGCAAGCCAGACTTCTCAGTCTCCATAATTGTGTGGCCCAATTGCTAATAATAAATCTCTTTTAATATATCTGTCTGTCTATCCACCTTTCTGTGAATCCAGAGTATATTGGTTGTGTTTCTCTGCAGAATATTGACTTGTACAGAGGGACCATAAATTAGGAAGAAAAAGAGTTCTCAATAATGTTTGGAGAGAGTGAACAATCAGAATAAATATCAAGGTATAAAATTTGTGATATGATTATTTTGTCCATTTTTAGAATGAGCAGAAGTTAAATCTTCAAGGGTGAACAGTTTAAATAGTAAATAAATTTGCTTTACTTGGGTAAAATTCCCAGATTTAGTGGTACACTAAAAGTAATCTTAAATATGTTTACATAATACTCATTCTATTTCAAATATTGATTACTACATATATCTCAAAAGAGAAAAAAGTTTTTAGAAATTCAGATACATATATCAAATTACATTTAATTTTAAGAGAAATATATGTAAGTCAGTAGCATATAGAATTTCCTCAGGAAAACCTGCAATCAGAACAGAAAAAGGAAAATGTGACTGAGAGATTATTGATATTATTGCCAGCTTTGTGGACCTTGGTTTTTGTTTTAAATGTTTTATTACATTTTTTGAAGACAGGTTCTACCAGGTCTGTTTGTGTATAATATCACTGATGATATGGCAGATGGAATTATTCTGAAGTTATTCATTGACAAAACTCTACAACAAATAATTTTATAAACATCACCTTATATACTGGCACTTTAATTTATGGGATTAAACTCCCCAAAGTATAAATTATCCAGTTACAATGATGTAGATGCCATATTAACTTGCCAAATATGAAGAAAATTTATGTTCCTTCAAAAGCTTTATGAATATTCCTGTTTCATTATATTTTCTGTCTAACAGAAAAAGTATTAAGGTCAGGAAAGACCCAGGTAGTTACATAACTAAACCTGATCAATATGTATAGGCCTTTGAACTACCAACCTCATTATATGACAACTTTGTCACTACTGTTAATTATTACCATTTATCCCTATGATTGGCTATGGTTGCCTCCAGGGACACCCATCTTTGTATTATTAAGAGAGTACATATTGTCCAGCTCTAATAATTTTACATCTACCTGCAATCATGAAATTTATAGCAGCAGCCGGGCCTGGTGGCACACGCTTGTAATCCCAGCATTTGGGAGGCTGAGACCGGAGGATCCGGGTTCATGGCCAGCCTCAGCTACCTAGTGAGGCACTCTGCAACTTAGTGAGACTCGGTTTCAAAATAAAGAATAAAAAATAGGGCTGGGGGTATAGCTCGGAGGTAGAATGCCCCTGAGTTCAATCCCCAGTACCGCAAAAAAAAAAAAAGAAAGAAATTTATAGCATATATTTTTCAATTTTATTATTTCTTTAGAAATCCTATTCTAGAAGAAGGCAAACAAGACATAATATACTTCTCTTTTTTCTTCAAAACTGATAAACTTAGATTAACTCTACTCCTTACTTCAGGGATATACTTGTGAAAGATTTGGAAGTATTAACTCTTGTTTTTTTGTTTGATTGTGTGTTTGTTTTTCCTAGTCATTCTATCTCCTCTTTCTCATGTTATAGACTCAGTAATTGAAATATTTTAAACCCGCATTCTTCATCATGTATTTCACTTCCAGAAAACTAAGCATTATGTAAAAGTGTTGAAAATCGTTACCGATTGCAAAAATACTTCTGTCAGACCATATAATACATTAGCATAATGGGAACCAATAATTTTCATTGCTGTCACTTGATCTAGAGCCTCATCAACTTCACTTCTAAATATTACTTTTCCTGGTAGTTTCACATTGCTCAGGATCACATAAAAAGTCTCTTTTAATCTGGGTGTAGTGACACATGCCTGCACTAAATTGCAGTTTCTTGTCCTGGCTCTTTATTTTCGGGCCCAGAAAAATATCATCCACAATACTGGACAAAGAGAGGAAGGGAAAGAAACAAGTAGGGAAGGGTGAATCAAGGCAGAGGAAAGAGTTGAAATGCTTCACATTTGTAGAGACTTTCCCCAGAGGCCTGTGAGGTCCCTCTCACTAAGCCCATAGGCAAGTACCTAGCCAGACACCCCTGGCTGGTCCTTTAGTTCCTATCATAATATGCAAGAAAGGAGGGCAACCTTCTAATCACAATCCAGCCTCTCTCTCTCTTTCTCTCTCTCTCTCTCTCTCTCTCTCTCTCTCTCTCTCTCTCTCTCTCTCTCTCTCTCTCTCTCGGGATCCCAGCAATTCAAGGTGGAAGCTCTATCTCTCCTTGCATGTATTCTCCAAAATTAGGAAAAGTTTAACTGCCAGGCCCTAAGGAAAAAATAGTCAGAGCCAGAACCAGGGAAACAAAAAGGGATATTTTCTCTTATAGCAGTAAAAAAAATTGAAGCTTATTAGTGAAACAATGATCCCTCTCCATCTGGTGGTTCCAAATCCTTACACTTTATTGACTCAGGTCCTAAGTGGGGCACAATAATATTCTGTGCTAGATTTACAAGACTTTCCAAGACTATACCCCCACCCAATTTCGCTTTTTTTCATACTACCTTGTTTTTCTTATCCATCAGGACTCATCCTCTGTCCATATTCCCCATATCATATTAACAAGGGAGTAATGGATCAATTCACATTAGGCCTTTTCTCATTACTTACATATTCAGTGGCTAAAGAATGCTACCTAATAGCCTCCAGCTATAGTGGCCACATCGTTGCTATAGGTGATTCCCTAACATTACACTGTTAGCATTCCTGTTGGACCTGTCATATTGACAAAGGATTCTACAACAAGACTTATAAGACTTATCAAACTAGATTTAGAAGTCTGACAGATAAATCAAAGTGTTCTAATACTAATTTTTCTATTATTCTTCTTCAAGCCACTTTACTAGATACTGGTACTTTTGGATTTTAATATCTATACTCATGATTCTCATAAAAAACTAAAGTTTCGAGAGACTCCTTTTAAATCTCCATGATTTTCCCAAGAAACAGTCTGAAGAGAGGACCAATGCCCTGTGATCTCAAATGCAATGACACAATAGATAGCTCAGCGCCAACAACAAAAGTACAAAAGTAAATTTACCCTTAGGCTTATCAGTCTTTTAATTCTTCTTATTCTACAATTCCTAGGGGATTTGAAGATGGGTGTTATATGGACAAACTCTGAATGATTCTGTCCTCTCACGGTTGTCAGCTTATTCACGAGCCATGTATTCCCTACCCTCTGCCTGTAATTGCAATTTTTGCTCTTGGTTTTTAGGTCTTTTGTGGTGACATAAAATGTCAGCTGATCTAATTTCTAGTTGCTTGCATGCACCCTCAAGGCTGAGGGCCCCACATTGTCCTCCTTCAGCATGAAAGTAATCAGAGAGACTTCCACAACTCTGTTCCCTTGCCTACGGGTGTAAGCAAGTTAAAAGAAGAGAGAGAAATGATCTGGGTATTGATAATTTTATAAATCAGAACAGGCATTTAAAAAGTTAAAACAAGCTGTGTAACTAAGAAAGTTACAAACCTTACAACTTAGAAGGCCATGGGTCTGGGAAGAGCTGAGGAAAAAAAATAAAAAGCATTATCCTCTCATGTAGATGCTGACAAAGTGCAGTCTATTGGCTTGGGAACTTAGCAACCCAGATAAGGAAGACCAGATAGGATAAACACTATCTAACATCTGGGGGTTCAGAGGGACATCAGTACTCTGCTCCATTGCATTCTCCTTGGAGGCATGGTGCTTTTCTCTCTTCCTCCCACCCCATCTCTTTGAGATACAGTGCTGCTGATAATTTTTGTTTGCCCTGCACTAAATTTCAACTGCTTTTCCTGGTTCTTTATTTCTTGGTACATAATATCTATCTGGGTTGAGGAAAAGAACCCATGGTGACCACCAAAATGGTAACAAAAAGGATTTTATTGTTCTACCTAAATATGAAAGCTTGTTCTTATTAGCAATTAATACTGCCATTAGCAATAAATATAGGTTTGTTCAGCACCAGGAAGTTCATTCTCAAGAATACCTTGGCAAGAGTAAAACATAGAAATGGATAGTCCTCTCCCAGGGCAAAGCCCAGTCAATCCTGTCCCCAAGAGAAAGGCAAACAGAGCTGTGTGGAGCAAAGCAAGTGACCCAGAAGAGTGTGGGTACAACTGAGGATATATTCCTATAAGTAGAATTGCTGATATAAAGAATTAGTAATTCTATAAACCTGCTTAAATTTCAAATACATCAAAGTTTTCAATCATATAAATAGTTAATAATTTTACTTTTCTTCCCAATTAGGATGCCTTTTTTTCTTGTCTGATTTCTTTTGTTAGGCATTTCAATACTATGTTCAATGCAAATGGTTCAATGAGTAAGCATCCTTGTATTGTTTTTCCTGAAGTATTTATGTTTTTCTGTGTATTAGATCATGAGGTTGTATCTTCCCACAGACTTGGATGCCTGATATCTTTATTTTTTTTTCACTTGTATAATTTCTCTGGCTACGACTTCCAGTACTATGCTGATTAGAAGTGGCAAATGTGGGTTTTTATCTTGTTTATTGTCTTAGAAAAAAGGTTTTCAGATTTTCATAATTGACTGTATTTACTGTAGACTCATCGTGTATGACCTGTATTGTATGACAATATATTACTTCCATGATAAAATTGGTGAAAAATATAATCATGAACATTTAATTTTGTACATGCTTTGTTGAAATATATTGAGAGGTTGTCATTATTTTTACTTCATCTGTTCATTTGGTATATTGCATTTACAGACTTGTATATGTTGAACCAATCTTATATGCCAGGGATAAATCCCAATTGATAATAACATATAGTACTGGAAGTATGTTTTCAAATTCTGTTAGTATTCTCTTGAAGATTTTTGCATCTATGTTCATAAGGGAATATTCAACAATTTTGTTTTCATTAAACAATTGTAATTATTACTGCATATTGGAACTACAGAATAATGGGTTTCATTTTGGTATATTTGCACATACATATAACATACTTTGAACATATCCATGTACCACACCCCTTTTTTACCCTTCCTTTCCCACTCTTCTATCTCTTTCATTGCCTCTAAATGTATCTCCTCTACTTCTATATCATCCCTGTCTTGATTTCACATATATGATGAAGTGTGTTATACTTGTATATCTGAGTCTGAATATTTTCCTAACTGATGATATCCAATTCCATGCAATGGCATGATTTTGTACTAATTCACATTTGAATAAGATTTCATTGTGTTCAGATAATAGTTTTTCTTTATTCATTCATGGGCACCTGGGTGGATTCTGTGAAATGATTAGGAATAATTTTGATTAAGGTACATGCTTTGGCTTTTTTATTTCAGAGATATATACAGAGTAATGCCTCTTTTGTCTGTAATTGTTGAAGCATTAAGTTCCACTTTATATCCTTCTTCCTGATATCTGTGACTTCCTACTTCATTAACCTTTAATAATAATTTAGAGTTAATTTGTAAGACATAATTTCAGTATAGAAATTTATGGTACTTATCATAACATCTTGAATTACTCTGAATTCACTAAAGATACAAAATCCCTAGGAGTGTTTTAAGCGTTAAATTTTGTTTTTAATGTTGTTTTTCTTATGAGAATCAAGTATCAGATGTAAAGTTAGAGATTTGGGGTCCCTGGGAGACTGACACTCAATTTATGAATGCATGATGGATTGAGGGCTAAGCAGGTGCAAATCAAACACATTCTAAGAAAACAAAGGAGTGTTTAAATACTAGTACAGTTGCATCAGACACAAGCCAAAACTTTATAGACTGGCCCCACATTGATTAGTGAGGAATGTGTTTTGAAGACAGTTCAAACCTTGATTAGCTCTTGAGAAGATTGTCAATAGAATATATTTCTGAGATGTCAACTACACTAGTATTTATCAATGTTAATATAAAATTATCTCATTTGTTCTCTTCTTGTCATTCCCTTTGTATTCCAGGAGCAAAGTTCTATCCTCTCATCAGCTATCTCTGCTTCTCATGCCTGCCATTAAGATGAAATGTCATTATTGGTGGACTCTTTTCCCTAAGAGCTACTATTAGGAACACCAGATACATGTTTGGATTTCAGGATGCAGTCAGCCAGATTTTGCATTTGCATAAGTATATGACTTCTCTATACCTCAAAGGAAGGTTTAGAAAGTACCCTGCAATTTAGAATTATTTTTTTTCTAGAGAAAGATGTAGGATATTGTGTTAAGAACTTTTCATAGTTGGGTGGTGCACGCTTGTAATCCCAGCATTTGGGGGCTGACACCGGAGGATCTGGGTTCACAGCCACCCTCAGCTACCTACTGAGGCCCTCTGCAACTTAGTAAGACCCTGTTTCAAAATAAAGAATAAAAAATAGGATTGTAGGTGTAGCTCGGAGGTAGAATGTCCCTGAGTTCAATCCCTAGTACCGCAAAAAAAAAAAAAAAAAAAAAAAAAAGATAACTTTTCATTATGATGTTTATTCAACCTCATATTTGTGTATGGTCATGGATAATCTAGCAATATATTTTTCCCAATTTATAACCTGTTATCTAAATAAAAGAAAACATTAAATTCTAAATTTTATTTTACTGTTTTTTATTTACTTCATTTCCTGACCTTATTTTTTCAGATTCAAACTGCACATCAAAATGCCAAAATTGCAAATTTTTACCATAGATCAGACTGTCAGTCTGACTAATGTTGGCGCTGAATTTCTCAACATTTCCAACATAGAATGTCCTATTCATTTTGTATATTTCACTTGCATTCTTTGGATGATATTTCTTATTGAACAGTAAATAGCAAAAAAAAAAATCTTTTTACATTTATATTCTAGAGCTCTTACTAAGCATTATCAGCACCTGCTAGCCATGATTTTTGCTGTGGAACAAATCAACAAGGACTTGAATTTGTTGTTCAGTCTGTCTCTGGGCTTAACTATATCTTCAATGTTGACTTTATTGAGACGAAGGCCATGGAGAGTTCCATGTCTTTGCTTTCAGGAAAGAGTCCTTCAATTCTTAATTATAACTGCAGGTCAGAAAAGAAAGACAAGCTGGTGGCTGTCATAGGAGGCATTTCATTATTAATGTCAATTTAGAGTTACCAAGTGCTATCTCTATATAATGTACCACAGGTAAATGAAAAAAATGTACTTTCAGGTTAAACATAATAATATAGTATAATAATTTCCCCAAATTTCAATTATGCGTATTGATCTTCTCAACAATTTACTGATTTTCTTAAACATAATTTGCAATAAAATTTATTTATATAATAAAATTTCCCTTTGAAAATTTTTAAAATGGAAGAAAGTATATAGATAATAGAAGTGGTAACTGTAATCTCACCAAGCAGAGAGAGTTTTTCACTGTAGGTATCAACATCTGGTCATTTTTACTATGCAATAATAGAACATCATCGTTATACTAGTATGTCAATTCTATTCACAGATTTTATATTTTTTCACTTTTTAAAAATGTAAATACAATGAATGTTTTAACTAATGAGGAATTATTTTTTAATCAATTTAAATTGCAACATATTTCTTTCTAAATAGTTTGTTTAGCTGATTTAGCTTTAAAGACATTGGGTTTGTTTTCCGTTTTCCTCTATTAAGAAGAGAGTATTTAAGTTTGTGTCCCTATTTAAAAAACAAAACAAAACTTTTTCTTGGCCAGGAACAACATCCTTTAAATACTTTTCTCATAATAATATTTCTTAGTCAAATGTATTCATGTTTGTAAGCACTGCGACAGAAATAAGAACTCTCATTTTAAAAAATGTATTAGTTTCTTCTACCAGCAATCTTAAGTTTTATTTACTCATGTTCATGTTTTCTTTATATATATAAACCCTTTGTCATATAGTGGTGAGGGGGAGATAATTTTTTTATTCTCTTATTCATGTTAAAAATCTTCTTTGTACCATTTCTTATCACAAATGCAGTTTTTTTCCAACTCTATTTTAAAAAGTAGGCCTTTCTTTTGTATTTGTTTTAAGTATGTATTTCTAAAACAAATACCTTAAAAAGTGTCCACTTTTTGGAAAAATATAAGTACATAGAAAGAAGATTAATAAATGAGTCTCACATATACACCATAATTTTCAACAAATTTTAAAAATATGATAATCTTGTTTTATCTATTAAAGTTGCTTATTTTATTGCATCTATTAATTTTTTAAAATTGCGTTGTTTTCTTCTTCAAAGTAGATGTTAATCTTTGTTTTCTGCTGTAGTGATTTCCATTCTTTTATTTTATATGTTTAAAGCATCTATTCATTCCACCAGCAAATTCACAAGCATTTATATTAAATAATCAAACTTTTTGAATTGATAAGAGTAGTGTCTATTAAGTATTCAAGTTTTAATGCCTGGTGAGCAGTTAGATATATGGATCCATGGTTTGGGTTAAATTTTAGGGTGGACATATAAATTTGAAAGATTATTTAGAAAATGTATATTTGTGGAAAAGGGAAGAGATCTCAGTCTGCGACCTGGGGTATTCTGATATTAGAAACTTTAAAATATGTGGAAGTTTCAGTAAAGTAGAGTGATAAAGTGTACCATATTTTAGAAATCAATTGAGCAGAGGGAATCCTGGAAAAATTAAATGACAGATTTCAAGAAAAAAAGAAGCCAGGTGTGGTGGTGAACGCTTGTAATTCCAGCATTCTGGAGGCTGAGACCGGAGAATCCGGGTTTGCGGCCAGCCTCAGCTACCTAGTGAGGCCCTTCACAACTTAGTGCAACCCTGTTTCAAAATAAAGAATAAAAAATAGGGCTGGGGGTATATCTCTGAGATAGAACGCCCCTGAATTCAATTCCCAGTACCACAAAAAAAAAAAGTCAACTGTTTATTTTGTATGTTTTATTGGGCTATTTATTTTTATACTCTTACACATTGATACATTATAGTCTTATATCAAAATGTATTTCATAGTGATAGTGACATACACAGCACTTGGTGGGCTTTCCCCAAACCCCTTCCCCACTACCCCCTTCTCCATACAGTATATTGAGATTGACATTTGTATTCTCATATATGTACATACTATCAATGGAGATGACTCTTTTATTGATTCTCCCTCTTCCCCACACTCACTTCCCCTAGATCATTGTCCTGGCTCCAATGGAGTTCTTTCTCCATTATGTGAAATCTCTCTCTGATATCCCAATTACTCTCTAGCTTCTGTATATGAGAGAATAATATTGCCCATCATTTTATTTGTCTGGATAATCTCTTTGATGAACAGAAACTTTTTAGTTTCATACCATCTCATTTATTAACCCATGTTTTCCAGGTCCAGCCATTTCCTGCAAATAACAGAATTTTGTTCTTCTTTATTGCTGAGTAGAATTCCATTGCATGCATATCCGATAATTTTGTAATCCATCCATCTTTTACTGAACCACTTAGGTTGGTTCCATAATTTGGCTATTGTGAACAGTACTGCTATACACTTGAATATACATATATCTCTATAATATTCTGATTTCAGTTCCTTTGGAAAGATACCCAGGAATTGTATAGCTGTATCATATGGTAGATTGATTCCCCATTTTCTGAGGAATCTCCACACTGATCTCCATAGCAGCTGCACTACTTTGCAATCCATCCAACAGTGTAGAAGAGTTTCTATTCTTCCATATCTCACTAGAGTTTTCCACATTTCACTAACTTTTCTCTATAGACTGGATGATTTTCTTTGATGAGCAGAAACTTTTTAGTTTCATACCATCTCATTTATTAACCCATGTTTTACTTTCCTCAGCTTTGTGGATCTTATTGAGCAAGTTTCTACTTGTGTCTATATGTTGGAGTGTATGCTCCTCTAGTAATTTTGGAGTCCCTGGTCTAATTTCCAGGTCTATGATCCATTTCGAGTTGCCTCTCATTCAGGGTGAGAGGCAGGGATTTGATATCATTTTTCTATAATTGGAAAAACAGTTTTTACAACACTATTTGGTGAAAAAGCTTTTCTATAAAGACAGCTTTGTCAAAAACCAATTGGCTATAAGTGTATGCATTTGTTTCTGTGTCTTCTATTTTGTTCCATTGGTCTTGATTGTTTTTGTGCCAATATCATGCTGTTTTTATTACTATCTCTCTGCAATAAAATTTGAAGCCATGAATTTTATTGTCTCCTGCATGATTCTTATTGCTGAGAATTGCTGTGACTATTTGGTGTCTTTGTTTCTCCATATGAAATTTATGACTGATTATTTCAGGTCTATGAAGAATGACATTGATATTTGATAGAGATTTGCGTTGACTCTGTTGGTCACTTTTGGTAGAATGACCATTTTGATGATATTTATTCTGCCTAACCAAGAGCATGCGAGATCTTTCCATCTTCTAAGATCTTCAATTTCTTTTTTGATGTTTCACAATTTTCATTATAGAGGCCTCTTACCTTCTTGATTAGATTTATTGTTAGGTATTTTATTGTTTTTGAGGTTATTGTTAATGTGATTATTTTCTGATTTTTTTTTCTTCAGCGGACTCATATAGAAAAGCTACTGATTTTGTATCCTGTCACTTTGCTGAATTTGTTAATCAGCTCTCAAGGTTTTCTAGTTGAGTTTTTGTCTCTTCTAAATATAGGATCATGTTATCTGCAAGTGGAGATAATTTCAAGTTTGTTTTGTTTTTGCAGTACTGGGGATTGAACCCAGGAGTATTCTACCTCTGAGCTATATCCCTAGTGCTATTTTTATTCTTTAGTTTGAAACAGGGTCACACTAAGTTGTGAAGAGCTTCACTAAGTAGCTGAGGCTGGCCACGAACTCATATCCTCAGGTATCAGCCTCCTAAATACTGGGATTACAAGCATGTGCCACACCTGGCTCAGTTCTTCTTTTTAAATTTGAATTCCTTTGATATCTTTCTTTTGTCTTATAGCTCTGGCAACATTCTTGAGGACTACATTGAAAAGTAATAGTGATAGTGGGCAACCTTGTCTTGTTCCCAATTTTAAAGGAAATGCCTGCAGTTTTTCCTCATTCAATATGATGTTGGCCTTCAGTTTATTGTATATTGCCTTAGTGATGTCAAGGTAAGTTTCTTCAATTCTGATTTTCTGCAGTGTTTTTAACAAGAATGGATGTCAAGGTAAGTTTCTTCAATTCTGATTTTCTACAGTGTTTTTAACAAGAATGGGTGCTGGATTTTGTTAAATGCCTTTTCAGCATCTATTGTAATGATCATATAATTTTTGTCCTAGTTCCTGATTTGTGTAGGTTGAACCAGTCTTGCATCCCTGGAATGATACCAACTTGGTCATGATGTACAGTTTTCTTGATGTGGTTTTTAATGCATATCAGTAGTGTTTTCCTTATAATTTTTACATCTATGTTCATAAAGGATACTAGTCCATAATTTTCTTTGCTTGAGGATTCTTTATTCAGTCTTGGTATTAAGATGATACTTCTTTATAGAAGGAGTTTGGAAGAATTCTATCTTTTCCAATTCCATGGAATAACTTGTGAAGCATTGCATTTAGTTCTTCTGTAAATGTTTTGTAGAATTCATCTGAGTATCCATCTGAAACTGGGCATTTCTTTAATGGAAGTTTTGTTGTTCTTCTTGTTGTTGTTTTTTGTTTGTTTGTTTTTTGCTATTTCTATCTCTTTGCTTGCTGTTGATCAGTTTAGGTTTTCTATATCCTCTTGGTTCAATTTAGGTAGGTTGTATGTGTCTAGGAATATGTCATTTTTTTCTGTTTTCCAGTTTATTGGTTTCAATTTTTCAAAATAGTTTCTGATAATTCTCTGGATTTCCTCACTGTCTGTGGTGTGATAAACCATTTTAAGCCAATGATAGATTACACAAAATGAGGGACACGGTATACAAATGAAAGAAGTGAAAATTAAGTAATGGATGAGATGTAGCAATTTGGTATTTATTCATAAATTGATTTATTAAATTATTTTATTACTTTAATGAGGGAGGTAAGATAGCATAAATTGAATTTTTGTGAATATCATCATCATTTTGTGTAAACAGTAACTTTGTATTCTGTTCAGTCTCTTTGACACTTTCCCAAGGTCTCTAGAGCTCTGTATAAGGGGATTATTAGAGTTTTGCTGCTTTGGGTTGGGTCTGGGTTGGCCTTGTTGTTCCTGATGACATCCAGGGAGAACTATTCCTCAGGAACATGACACAAGAAATGTCCAACAATGGACTGTGTGTTGCATTTGCAGAAAGTATTCCAGAGTTTCTTGCAGAGGATACTGTTGACAGTTACATTTTTATTATAAGATTTATTTGCATCTACAAAAGTCATTGTTGTATTTGGTGACACATATTCTCTTCTGAGATTTGTATATGACATTTTTTCCAGTAGTCTTATGGTAAAATCTGTATCACAGTCTCTGATTAGGATATTAAGGTAATGCAGTTGCATTACCCTTTGGACAAAGTCAAAGTTATACAAATTTGGTGGATGATTATCATTTTATGTCCACATGGATGAGATTCCTAGTTTTAAAGATTTTCTCAGTAGTATTCAGCCTGCAAAATATCCTCATGATATCTTTATCCAGGATGTGTGATCTCTGATACTTGAGTGTCCACATTTGTCTAAAGATAGTACTAGAAAATTGAGGCGATGTGCATGAAATGACACTCTGGAAAGTTGAAGTCTGCAAGCTGGGGACATGAACACATCATAACAGAGTTACAAGGTCTATGCTGCCATGCACACCATTTTTCCAGACACTTCATGAAGAACTCTCACTCCAAGTGGAAGAAGAATCCCTTGAGAAAGACAAGGTCCTGACTCCTCATCCTTGTCAGGTAACAACTCATTCTTGTGTTTTTCTAGAGCAATTGGCCATGTGTTGTCCTTTCCATTTTTTGATTCATGATTGTTTCATAGATATTAATTGAAAGGATGATACTTTTTTATTTATTTTTTTAATTTTTTATTGTAGTAATTCATGCAAAATAGCATACATCTTTGTTAAGTACAAGTTGTTAACAACATATTTGCACACACTTCTCATTTGACCCCTTCCCCAATTCCCTCCCCATTCCCTCCCCCTCCCTCCCCCTCAGGTTCACTTCAGTGAGTGACCTTGATATGATTGTGTAAGTACATCATGTGCCTTAGGGTGTCCCTCTGCCCCATGCATCCACTACAATT
>PVLC010025739.1:8305-23464 GCA_004027655.1 Graphiurus murinus | reverse complement strand
TAGCTCGGAGGTAGAATGCCCCTGAGTTCAATCCCCAGTACCGCAAAAAAAAAAAAAAAAAAAAAAAAATAGGGCTGGGGGTGTTGCTCAGAGGTAGAATGCCCCTGGGTTCAATCCCCAGTGCTGAAATAAAAAATGCTTCATTAATATTTATAGTTACTTACACTTTATTGCATTTTATAATTATAATGTACCTGGGAGCCAGGCATGGTGATGCACACTTGTAATCCCAGTACTTGGGAAGTTGAGACAGGAGGATCACAGTTTCAAGACCAGTCATGGCAACTTAGCAAGTCTCTCAGTAACTTAGTGAGGCCCTGTTCCAAAACAAAAGAAAAGGACTGGGGATATAGCTTGGAGGTAGAATGCCCCTGGATTCAATCCCCACCACAAAATTTTTAAAAAGTAGGGAGAGAGGGAAAGAAAGGGTGCCTGGGAAGTGTAGTGTGGACATCATAATTCACCGTGCCTGAAGTTCTTTGATTACAGCCAGTCACCCAAAATCTAACAGGATCAAATTAAACTTGCATAAAAGATTTGGTTGCCTTTACTCCACTTGGTAACTTTAACCTTTCAGATCTTTTTGAGGGTTCTTGGGTCCTGTGTCTTCAAATGTAAAAAGACATTGCATGAGTAAAATCTGTCTCTCCGATATGAAATTAGAAACATTAAAAGTTGATTTGAGGCTCTCAATCAGTGTTAAATTTGAGTTACTACAATCATCACTAACTACAGTAATGTTCTGGGCCAGTGGGAAGAAAAGCAATAAAAAAATACAGATGAGACAGTCAAGGTGGCTTTAAATAAATCATTGCAGTAGAGTGCCCAGCATGCCTGCTTCCTGGCGACCATGCAGGTACTAGGACCTCTTTGAAAGGACACTGATGCCCTCCTCTACTGCTTCATTGACCAGGAGAGAGTCAGGCGAGTCATTCTAATGTTATGAACAGAATTATGAAGTTCTTTTTATATGCAAGGCACCTGAGGCCTCAAAGAGCATGTGCCACTGTCAGCTGATGTTGGAGCCACTGCAAGAGCGCAATTTCCTATGAGAGAAAGAAACCATGGTTACTGGCCCCCAGGACTCTGGTTCTGAGCTTTCTGCCACCTGACAACCCTGTTCTTTAGGTTCCCGTTTTTAGAGCTGCTCTGACCCTCCCATCACTCATCACTCAATTTTTCCCCCTACTCTGGCTTTTGCCTTGGGTCAAACGTCCTTGATCCAGAGCTCAACAGAAACAAGTCAGAATCTTTCTATTAGAGCTTCAGTGAGAAATTAAGGGGAAACCAGTCATGAGATAAATGGTGTAGTAAACTCTACAGCATGATATGCAAAAAATATAGTACCTGAAGTTCCTGCCTGAGGACACACAGGTGCATATACTTCCCTGTCTGCACATAGCCAGAGAAATCCCAGACAATGATGCAGGGTCCTGTGGAGCCTCAGTGCTTCCAGAACCAGCTTCCTCCACGGCAGGGGCAGCTGCTTTCCCAGGACAAAGCATCTGTCCCCTCATGACTGTGTAGTGCTGCTACTCCTCCGTGCTGGTGCCATAGTCACTCTGTATAAAACTTAAAAAGCTGTGGCACAAACAGTATAAGACGATTTATTTTTCAAAAGAAATGGCTAGGGAGAGAAAGAATGAGATTTTTTCAGTCTCCTTGCCCATACAAATAGTGCATTCAAGTCAGAGCAGCTTACTACTCTTACCAGCTTATTCCACCAACTTAATAAGAATGAGGGAGGATGCTTAATTTTTCACATTTTCAATTTTTTGCCTTGTTTTAAAAGTTATGATTCTCCTAGCCGGGCGTGGTGGCGCACGCTTGTAATCCCAGCATTTGGGAGGCTGAGACAGGAGGATCCGGGTTCGCAGCCAGCCTCAGCTACCTAGTGAGGCACTCCGCAACTTAGTGAGATCCTGTTTCAAAATAAAGAATAAAAACAGGGCCGGGGGTATAACTCAGAGGTAGAATGCCCCTGAGTTCAATCCCCAGTTCCGCAAAAAATAAAATAAAATAAAAGTTATGATTCTCCTATATAACTTTGAAAATCCTAGTTGGGTGATTAAATACTCCCTTCTCCTTCCCTCTCCTCCTTCCCCCACTAGGACCATTATCCTCAAATTAAATAACTTAAGGAATTTAGTTTCTTTAACCAGATGTTTGGTGTTTGTTTTGGAATTTCAGCATGCTTCTTGTTTATTGCCTCTTCATGTTGAGAAGAGGATAATTTTTTTGCAATGGGAAACTTCAAATGTTAAGATAGAGCTGGGAAAGAGGAATGTTAGGCAAGAATGAAAGGAAAGCATAAGTGTCAGAAGATCATACTTATTGTAAGTTCCAGAATGATTATTGAATACTGTTTAGAATTGTCATGGGAAATTAAAATGTTTATTCCACTAAATTTTAGAATAAATGCTATCAGATCAACTTGTTTAATTGAAGAACTTGTTTATTTGGTATCATAATTAGAGAATTCAGGGTTTGCTTCTGAAAACCAGCTGCAGAGAATCAAATTTTCTTCTAAGCTTGTAATAATGATGCTTTGCAAGGGTTTCCTTATAGCTTGACATAGTATTTTCTGTTTTCTATTTCACTTCTGAGCACACTGTATTCAGAAGTTGACATCTACCACTTACTTTTATGAAAACAAATTAGCATAACAAAAAATGTAGGCACTGATTTGGCAGAATCTTTAAGTGAGTGAACATGTGTCTGTGTCCCCCTCTCCTTTTGGTGCAGAGGCAGGGGTATGACCATGAGGAGCTGACTTTATCCCAGTGGAAGTTATTTAAAGACACTGGTCTGTAGTTTAATATTTCTGCTTTTCCATTTTTTTTTCTTTTGTGAGAAACACAAAATAGAGTTTAAAATTCTTCCAAAACTATTATATTATCATTTCCATCTGAATACAGTCTGCTTTGAGCGGGGGGGGGGGGGGGGTAGTACAGGTCTTCTTTAATTCTTTAAGATATTCTCATTCAGTTCTGCCTTGATTTCAGTTTGGGGATTCCCAGCAGTTGCGGCTGGTCCGTATTCTGCGCAGCACCGTGATGGTCCGTGTCGGTGGAGGATGGATGGCCTTGGATGAGTTCTTAGTGAAGAATGATCCGTGCCGAGGTAAGGGAGCATCCTGAGCATGAATTCATGTCGGGACGCTAGGCAGGCCCATACTGCTGATCTTTCATGCTCATAGAAGTGTTGGGGCAGGTCTCTTTGGTTTTTTGTTTTGCTAAGGTATTGTCTCACCTAACACAGATTAGAACTTGGGGTGCCAGGGGAGAAAAACTAGAGGGGTCAACACAGTTGGGGAGAACACAGGAATAAGAACTAGGAATTTATTGGTGTCATCCAAAAATTTTGGTTTAGAATGTTACACCAGTGCCAACCTCATAAGGAACCCGATGCAGCCCTGTAGGTTTCTCTGTCTGAGAGTCTCAGAGCCCCTTGCCTGTAATTCCTGTAATTACAACTGAGAGAGTGTTGGGCCCTTCCCATACAGGGAAGGACTGGTGAGCCCCCTTGGCCAGGAGAGGGGCTAAAGAACACTCACCAGCAGCCAGACACTTCTCAGATTACTGTGGAGTCTTCCTGTTAAACATGAAAAGGCTGGCCTGCCCCCAAAGGCAGAAGGAAACTGTCAACTTACTGTGAGCAGCAGGCAGAGACCTGACCAAATCCCAGTTGTTAAATCCTGCTCAGCCATGTCCTTTCCTTGTTCTGTGACCAGAGCTGCATGTGGGTGTACAGGAGGCTGCCTCACACCTGCCAGTCTTTCTTGACTAGTTTCTGCATTTCCGGCTCTTGTCTCTGTTTCTTTGTGTTTACATATTTTCTATTCTAGTTCACCATCCTGGGAGTAAAATAAAGCGCTCTGATTCCAGCTCTTCGATTTCCAGTCAGTCTCCCATAGGTTGGCTTTTACGCTTTGTCCCTCTTCCCCATGCCCTCGTCTGTTGAGAATGGCTTTGCTTCCTAAACTATAACGCCTTTGGGCTCTGTGATGTATGCTGCCTTCATGAATGCTTGAAATAGCCAAAGCATTGCTGTTGCAACTACTCTACACATGAAACTCTCCTATCAAGACAGGATCCGTGAAATTTATTCTCAGTTTCCATTTGTGTAACAAATGCTTCTGTGCCTTTGTGAGCCACACACTGTAATAAGCACCTTACAAATAATAACACATTTTGCCTCTTAACCACCCTATAAGATATAGATACTATTATCTCCATTTTACAGAATAGGAAATGGAGGCATAGAAAATTTTAGTAACTTGCTCAAAAACAGGAAGCCAATAAATGGCAGAGGCCAGATTCAAACCCAGATCAGCCTTCTCTAGACCTGCTTCTGACTCCACACTCTCTTGGAAGCTTACACTGTTGTGTGTTCACCATCCATCTATACTACATAATTAGGCTATTAAGACTTATTTATTAACCTAGTAGGAAAAAAATGTTTACGTTACATATAGTGTCTTTGAAAGTGGTTTATAGTCATATTCTGAAGCCTTCAGAGCAGACAGAGCTGAAAGGTCCAGTTCTTGCATGAATTCAGATGTGCCCATAAATTGATCCTCTAATTTAATTCATATCGCATTTACTCCAGTAAACCAAAGTAAAAGTTAAACAGCAAGCCGGGCATGGTGGTGCAAACTTGTAATCCCAGTACTTGGGAGGCTGAGACTGGAGTATCCAGGTTCGCGACCAGCCTCAGCTACTTAATGGGGCTCTCTGCAACTTAGACCCTGTTTCAAAATAAAGAATAAAAAATGGGTCTGGGAGTTTAGCTTGGAGGTAGAATGCCCCTAGGTTCAATCCCCAGTACCGCAAAAAAAAAAAAAAAAAAAAAAAAAAAAAAAGCTAAATAACAATAATGTCCATCAGAAGGTTTATTTGTTTGTTTGTTTGTTCTTTAAAAAAAATAAGCCAGGTGTGGTGGCACATGCTTGTAATCCCAGTACTTGGGAGGCTCAGACAGGAAGATCACAAGTTCGTGGCTGTCCTCAGCTACTTAGTGAGGTCCTCTGCAACTTAGGTGAGACCCTGTTTCAAAATAAAGAATAAAAAATACGGCTGGGGGTGTAGCTCAGAGGTTCAATCCTTAGTACTGGGAGGGGGAAAAAAACTTTTTGAAAACACCTTTTCTAAGCCGGGCATGGTGGCAAACACCTGTAATCCCAGTATTTGGGAGGTTGAAACAGGAGGATGACAGATTGGAGAACAGCCTCAGCCACTTAGCAAGACTCTGAGCAACCTAATGAGACACTGTTTCAAAACAAAAAAAGGACTGTGAGTGTAGCTCAGAGATAGAATGCACTGGGTTCAACCCCCAGTTCCACCAAGGGAAAAAAGAAAAAAAACTTTATTTGATGAAAACTTGAAAGTGTTTAATAGTTTTAGAATTTAATTATATCATAAATTAATTGTCCTTGATTTATAAGTCTTCTTTCATTGTTTTAAATAAAAGGAGAAATAGGTATCATTTTATCCTTAACTCGGTAAAACAACATTCTTCTTTTTTTTTTCGAGGTACTGGGGATTGAACTAAGGGCCAGTCTACCTCCAAGCTACACCCCCAGTTCTATTTTTTATTCTTTATTTTGAAACAGAGTCTCACTAAGTTGCAGAGGGCCTCACTAAGTAGCTGAGACTGGCAGCGAATCCGGATCCTCCAGTCTCAGCCTCCCAAGTACTGGTATTACAAGCCACCATACCCGGCAAACAACATTATTCTTTCCCAAATCTATTAATAAGGTCTTGTTTTTCCTGTCATATGTGATTAGACTAAACAAAAGATACTGCATGTGGCATTTGGAATCCCTGATTGCCTGTTTATTTGCTGCCTGCTCCATTAACAGTATGCTGCTGGCCAAAGAGAATACTGCTTGCTTTATCCTTCTCTTACTGTCTAAAAACTGGAACCCTAAGGAAATTTAGCAGGGCTACCTCATAGCTATTTTCTGTGGACTATGATAGCCCTTTTCAGCAGACATGGGAGCAAATAAGGTAAGACTTTCCTCTCTTCGGAAGTGCCCTCCGGGAGCTCAGTAATCACCTCACTCCGTTAACTGGAATGGAGGATTCCACAGCAGCTTTGAGTGTCATAACTCTACCAGCCATGGGCAAAGATGAGTTGTTTCTGATCAAATAACAAACAGTATGAAGAGGTGAACACCTAAGGGTTGGGGTGGATGGCAGTGAGTTGGGAGGGCATGAACATCAAAAAGAAAGTTATCTGGGGTTCTGTAGTTATCTGGGGTGCATTTCCTTGGGCCTCTGGACTATATGAAATGTTTTCCTCAGGATGGTACAGAATTTGTGCCAAGGTTCTGGATGCCAGTGTATACTACTGTCGTTCATTATCTTCTTTTACATAGCTGTTGAGAAAGATGAAAGAGCTCCAACCAGGTGTTGCTTTAGTCAAATGTAAAAACTAGAAACATTCCACTAGGTAGGTTTACCAGTAATTTAATTTCCTGGTACTTCCACAATGAGCGTTGTAGTTTCTTAATTCCTCCATGGCAAAGGAAATCATAATGCTTTGGGTGGAGATAAAAACAGTGCTTCTGCCTAAGGATGGGGATTCCTGTTATCTAGGGTACCATGTATGCTTTTGAGCATTAGACATATTATTTGCCCCAAATAAGTGAAGATCTAGAAATTTTCATTTATGTAAATATAAAAAACACAATTTGGCTTAGGTCTAATTTTTAAATTTTGGTAAAATACACATAAGATGTTTATGTGTACAGATACACATAAAATTAACCTTCTTAACCATTTTTAAGTGTACAGTTAAGTACATTTGCACTGTATCACACATCCATAAAACTGCCTTCATCTTGCAAAACTGAAACTCCGCACCCATTAAACGATAGCTTAGAACTGATGTGTGTGAAGATTGTCTGCTGTAGAAATATTTCTAAAGAAATGAATTTTTGGTGCCAGGGATTGAACCTAGGGGTATTCTACCTCCAAGCTACACCCCCCAGCCCTATTTTATATTTCATTTTGAAACAGGGTCTTACTTAAAGTTGCTGAAGTTGTCCTCCAACCTACCATCCTTTTGTCTCAGCCTCCCAAGTACTGGGATTACAGGCATGTGCCACTGTGTTCAGCAAGAAATGACTTTTATTTCTCCCAAATAATATATGTAAAATGTTCCCTATCTAAAACCACTTCTTTACCTTGCATCTTCAGATTTTTATTTATAATGTAGATTCCCCTGGGAATTAGAATAAGCTAATATTGGTCAGAGATGCTTTTGGATAAATTAATCATTTGTTTTGACCTCTTTACTGAGATGAGAGCAGCAGAAATGTGGGGATTTTAATATTGTGAGCATAAGGGTATAGTCACCAAGAAGATAGAAAATGAAGAATAAAAGGAGAGAGACAAGTTGTTTTGTTTTGCTTTTGTTTTTGCAGTACTGGGGATTTCAACCCAAGGGCATTCTACCTCCAAGGTATACCCTCAGCCCTATTTTTTATTCTTTTTTTTTTTTTTTAGTGAGACCCTGTTTTAAAATAAAGAATAAATCCCAGTACTGGGGGAAAAAAAAAAAAACAACGTCTCACTAAGTTGTGAAGAGCCTCATTACTAAGTAGCTGAGGCTGTCCTCGAACCTGTAATCCTCCTGTCTCAGCCTCCCAAGTACTGGGATTACAAGCATGTGCCACCATACCTGGCTCTTTATGCTTGTTTCTTTATGATGACTAAGTACAGCCTGGAGCCGAGGCTGGATTTTCCCAGCATCCTGCAGCTGAAAGGCCAGTAAGGCCCCTGTGGGCCCCGAGTGGTGATCTCATGGGGTGTACAACCTCTGTGTCTGACACAGTCAGGACATAGAATCCTGTGATAGGATTAAATGAGTCCTCACATCCCAGAATATAAACATTAGTGGTGTCAGTGGCAACATTGGATAGTCTCCATTCCTGTAGACCTTTCTTATGGAAAACTCTTCTCTCTGCTCTGTTAAACCGCTATTTCTTTTCCTATTCCATTTACAGTAGTTCTTGGCATGAATTTAACCTCGTGGTTTCAGTAATAAAGCCTCATGGGTCTGCGTTGAGGCCAGAGAGCCTGTCACAGGGCTGGGGAGCAGCATCTGCTCACCACCCGCCCTCCACACAGCTTCGTGCTTCTGTCTCTCATGCCTGTGAGAGAAGGAACGCTTCTTAATGGATGGTCTTGAGATCCAGCTCTTGAAACAATGAGGGTCTGCCCCATTTTCAGAGGCTGTTTCAGAAATAGAGGGTACTGGTTTCCACAGACACTGGTTGAGACCCTCAACATGAGCCCAGGACTGGTATCAGAAGGTAAATTAAGATGATGTCCCTGCCCCAGGATGCTCACAGCCCAGTACAGGCAGCAAATGTGTGAGTGAGGAAATGCCCTTGGGGAGCCGGGCGCGGTGGCACACGCTTATAATCCCAGTACTCAGAAGGCTGAAATAGGACTGGGAGTGTAGCCTGGAGGTAGAATGTCCCTGGGTTCAATCCCCAGTACCCCCCCCCCACACACACACACACAAAGAAAGAAATGGCCGGGCGTGGTGGCGCACGCTTGTAATCCCAGCATTCGGGAGTCTGAGACCGAAGGATCCGGGTTTGCAGCCAGCCTCAGCTACCTAGTGAGGCACTCTGCAACTTAGTGAGACCCAGTTTCAAAATAAAGAATAAAAAATAGAGCTGGGGGTGTAGCTCAGAGGTAGACTGCCCCTGGGTTCAATCCCTAGTACCACAAAAAAAAAGAAAGAAATGTGCTTGGGGGGTGT
This sequence comes from Graphiurus murinus, assembly GCA_004027655.1. Classification (NCBI taxonomy): domain Eukaryota; kingdom Metazoa; phylum Chordata; class Mammalia; order Rodentia; family Gliridae; genus Graphiurus; species Graphiurus murinus. The sequence goes on along the minus strand of PVLC010025739.1, from coordinate 14,683 downwards.
AGCAGGTGCCTGGGAGAGCGAGGGTGGGGGATCTGCCCATGCAGGGCAGCCGGTGTCAGGACATGGAAGCAACACTGGACAGACAGGCAGAGGACATCTGGACATTCTCTGTCCAGGAAGCCACAGATTCAGATGAACAGGAGTGTCACAGCAGGACAGTAGGGGACCACATTTAGCCCATGTGAAGGTGGTGATGTACACAGGTTGGTGGCCAGATAAGACTGTAGAGAGGGGTCAGCCTCTAGGACCAGGTGATGGATGCCAACCCACCAAGTGTGGGGCACTTGGCCACACAGTATCCATCTGGTTCCCAGAAAGACATGGTCTCCAGAAAGACAGAAGGCCATGGTCAGATAGATGCATTTGGAAGATGTCAAATAAAAGTTATGCATTTTTCTTATTGTAAGACTTGGAGCTGACAAAGTGCCCACTGTGTCGGACTCTTCAAAGGAGAGATGAAAAGGACAGTGTTTACCAAACCTGGAGCATGCCAGCTGCTGCCTCAGTTTCCCCATTCTGCAGTCCGCACTGGAAGCTTAAACAGAAAAGACAGACACACACACCTTGCAAGGGGAACAAATGTTCAACTTTATTGAGCAACCTTTGTGACATAAATACTGAGGGTTGACCTTGAAGCACTTGATTTTAAGGAAGTTACAAATTTACTATCCTCTGGGTGGGGCAACAGGCACTTAGGAACTGGCTGAATTTTAATTGCCCAAAGTAGTCATCTTAGCTCCTCATGTCTTTATGCTTTTTATATAAATCTTTTTGCTCCCCACACAAATCCATCGTGGGAAGCCTCCCAGAAACTTCAATCTGAGTAAATCTGCTCCACACAAGCAGATTTTTATATGGAAACTCATTCTGGGGAACAAGTCGGGGGAGGGGTCATGACGGTAACAGGGAGACCAGTTGGAAGCTGCCACAATTGCCAGGTAGAGGAGAGGCTTCATGAGCCACACGAGTGTTGGGGCTGTGGGAGGGCCACCGGGAGTCAAGGCATTAATTAGAAGGTAGAAAGAACTATAGACAAAGCTGGGCGTGGTGATGCACGCTTGTAATCCCAGCATTTGGGAGGCTGAGACTGGAGGGTCCAGGTTTGTGCCAGCCTCAGCTGCTTAGTGAGGCTCTCTGCAACTTAGTGAGACCCTGTTTCAAAATAAAGAATAAAAAACAGGGCTGGGGGTGTAGCTTGGAGGTAGAATGCCCCTGAGTTCAATCCCCAGTACCGCAAAAAAAAAAGAATGTTGTTTTACCGAGTTAAGGTTAAAATGATACCTATTTCTCCTTTCATTTACAACAATGAAAGAGCCGGGCGTGGTGGCGCACGCTTGTAATCCCAGCATTTGGGAGGCTGAGACCAGAGGATCCGGGTTTGCGGCCAGCCTCAGCTGCTTAGTGAGGCCCTCCGCAACTTAGTGAGACCCTGTTTCAAAATAAAGAATAAAAAATAGGGAGCCAGGCGTGGTGGCACACGCCTGTAATCCCAGCATTTGGGAGGCTGAGACTGGAGGGTCCAGGTTTGTGCCAGCCTCAGCTGCTTAGTGAGGCTCTCTGCAACTTAGTGAGACCCTGTTTCAAAATAAAGAATAAAAAACAGGGCTGGGGGTGTAGCTCAGAGGTAGAATGCCCCTGAGTTCAACCCCCAGTACCACAAAAAATAAAAAAAAGAATAAAAAATAGGGCTGGGGGTGTAGCTCGGAAGTAGAGTGCCCCTGGGTTCCATCCCCAGTACCACCAAAACAAATAAAATAATGAAAGAAAACTTATAAATCAAGGACAATTAATTTATGATATAATTAAATTCTAAAGCTATTAAATGCTTTCAAGTTTTTATCACTACTTGGGAGGCTGAGACAGGAGAATTGCAGGTTTGAGGCCAACACGTAGCTATTTAGCAAGATACTTTCAAAATTTTAATTTTTTTGTGGGGGGGTGGTGAGGGGTGCTGGGGATTGAACCACTGAGCTACACCCCAGTCCTATTTTATTTTCTATTTGGAAACAAGGTCTCACAAAGCTGCTGAGACTGGCTTTGAATCCATGGTCCTCCTGTCTCAGCCTCCCAAGTACTGGGATTACAGGCATGCACCATCAAACTTGGCTTAAAATATAAAAGTTTTTAAAAGGGCTAGGAGTATATCTCAGTGGTAGAACACCCCTGGGTTCAATTCTCAGCACAAATAAAGTGTCCTTCACATTTGTCATTTGTGTTGACTCTACTTGGTACCTCTGATTGGATCCGCATTCTATGGTCTTACAGCTCCAGAGGGCTGGGAAACAACACCTGTTGGCCTTCAGTACTGGTTCCAGAAGCTTCCGCCTTGACATTCCTCTCCTACTTGCAGTTGCCCCTTCTGCTTCTTACCACTTTGTTTTTGACTTAACAGTTTCTCACTGGCAAGTTTTGTGCATGGTCTTGATCTTTCTCTCTCCCCACATGTTTACTTCTCAGTAATTCTGTCCTCATCTTTTACTGTCCTGAGTTCCTGGACCCCTTTCTTTCAGATTGTTATTGACTGAATTCAAATAGGAGAGTCTAGACGATGTTGATTTTACTAATGGTTTCCCCCTCCACACACACTATTTCATCACCACATACCCTGCAAAGTTTGAACAAAAAGTACACATGTCTTATGAGAGAGAAAAGAGGAGTTTCGATTCACGTTGGAGGCTGTGGCCTGCTGCATCTGCCTCCGTGAGCAATTACAGTATGCTTACCCCAGGTCCTGACAGCAGAACAGGTGGTACTCTGTACCACAGACTGACTTGCTATCACAAGCAAGGACCTTTTCAGTCAGTATGTCTGCTGTGGGTCAGAATTATGACAGAGCTAATAAGTCATAGATTTACCTCTGTTTTTAAAGAACTGATAAATGGGTACAAAACCTTTAATTTCAGTCACCTATCATGGGGTCAGCATCTGTATGACCATCAAAGAAATATTTTTAAATATTTTTAAGATTAACTGTTTTATGAGTTTGTTTTATTTTGTTTGTTTGCTTTTGTTTTTGTTTTTTAGCACGAGGTAGAACTAACATCGAGCTTAGAGAGAAATTCATCCTCCCAGAAGGGGCATCCCAAGGAATGACCCCTTTCCGATCTCGAGGCCGAAGATCCAAACCATCTTCCCGGGCAGCTTCTCCCACCCGCTCCAGCTCAAGTGCTAGTCAGAGTAACCACAGTTGTACATCCATGCCGTCTTCTCCAGCCACCCCAGCCAGCGGGACCAAGGTATGTGCTGAGCTTCCTTACGGCTTCCTTCCCCACTCCCATCTTGGCAGACATCCACTGTTCAGAGTAGCCTGAAAGACTCCAGGGAGAAGAGGAACTTAGAAACACACAGACCAGCTCGGCCCAGATGAATGCCCGGGCCCTAGCAATACTCAGATATGCAGTCCTGAAAATGATTGCAGAGGACACTTAAGAAAGTATGCATCCAGACTGACTACATCAGAAGTGTTTCTTTCCTCTTATTCCCCGTTTGAGTTTGAGCCCATCTGGAGTTACTAGTTTTGAAAATCTAGGCACACTCTGTGCAGCTTAGCTAACAGATAAGTTTGCTGTTACAGTGAGTTATGTATAAAGAATGCTGTTGCCTTTCTGCCTGGTCCCTCTCGTCCCATTGGACTGATGTGCATTTTATTTTGTTTTCTGTTTCTTTAAAATTTAGTGTCTTCTATTTATTTTTGTCTGTTCCTGATTTGCTCCCTTTCTGTTCCACTTTGACTCGTCCCCGTCCTTCCCTTTGGATTTTCATTTCACAGACTCCACTTCAGTTCTCTCGCTGTTATGACAAACCCTGGTTGGTAAACAGTAAAGCTGGCACCCCTGTCAGGGACAGCCATTGTCCTGACCTCCAGCTGCCCAGCCCTGAGGTAGAGTATGGCTTTGCTGAGTGGGGACACGGTAAAGATAAAGCCCTCGCTCATGCCAAGACCCTGCCCGGCTCTTCTTCCTGACACAAGCCCATCTCTCTTCCTTCTTTGTGGTGCTTGCTGGCACAGCTGATTCATCTGGCCAAGTGTTTTCAGGGGTTTCTAACTCGGATTGAACAAAACTGGAGATAAATTAGAGATGCCTAAGACTAGATTCTTTAACAACTTCATAATAGTTTTTAGCATTTGTTCAGGATGGCAAATAATGGTCATTCCTGATTTTTTGTTTATAGTCAGGCCTCTTGATGTCTCCAGATGTCAGAGACACAGACGAGTTATGAACACTTGAAATTCAACTGTGGCGCATGTTCACCCACGTTCTATCTTTGCTTAGAACAGGGGAGTGGTTGGCACCACCCACCTTGACACCTCCCAGGGTGGTTGACTGCCGTGCTGGTCCAAGGCATGGGTGCTGTCTCCTTCAGACAAGCACAGCATCAGCGGCTGCTGCTCTGGGGCTCATATTTTATTTAGCATCTGAATTCCTTGGCCTAGGCACAGTGGGTTTCTGCAGCTTTGATTTGAATACACTTGCCAGCAATTAAGCATGTTCCCATGCAGCCATGAAAATGCCTAAATACTTTTGGAAGAGCAGTGTTGCAGAAACAAAGCGGGGACTAGAAGCTTGTCTGATAGCAGTCCCTTCTGCACTACAGCTTCTCTGTTTGAAGCACTGAGTTCCTGTGCCTCGAAGCACAATACTGCCGTTCCTCAGGCAAAGCTTCAGCCAGAGAAGCTGGGGGGCAAAAGAAGCCAATGGCTTCGACTGAACTGCTGCTTTGGGTTCAGCCCACTCCCAGCTAAAACTCCAATTCCGAAATCTACCTGGTTTAGAACACGATCTGGGGATTCACTGCCACTAAAACCCAAGAAACACACCGACCAGCTTGGCCCAGATGAATGCTCGGGTCCTAGCAATAGCAACCTGCTGATCCTGGTTTTTCTCTTCCCAATAGCTCCAGTTTCATGAAAACCTCAAAAGTTCTAAAATTTAAATGTTCGATTTTTTTTTTTTTTTTTTTTTTTTGCACCACTGGGGGTTGAATTCAGGGGCATTCTACCTCCAAGCTACACCCCCAGCCCTGTTTTTTTATTCTTTATTTTGAAACAGGATCTCACTAAGTTGCGGAGAGCCTCACTAAGCAGTTGAGGCTGGCCGAGAACCCGGATCCTCCTGTCTCAGCCTCCCAAGTGCTGGGATTACAAGTGTGCACCACTACACCCGGCTAAATGTTCAATTTTTTTTGTGATACTGGGAATTGAACACAGGGGCATTCTATCTGAGCTACACCCCCAGCCCTATTTTATTCTTTATTTTGAAACAGGGTCTCACTAAGTTGTGGAGGGCCTCACAAGTTGCTGAGGCTGGTTGTGGACCTGTGATCTTCTTGTCTCAGCCTCCCAAGTACTTGGATTACAAGCGTGCGTCATCACGCCTGGCTCTAAATGTTCAATTATGAAGTATAAATTCTCATACAATTCTGATACATGGGCCTTTTTGTTTTGTCTTAAAGTGTAATCTCTCTTGTTTCATTCCACTTTGAGGTTTCATCTTTCTTTAGGTGAAACCTCATCTTTCTTTACACCCCCAGTCCAGGGTCTCTGGGGCAGTGGACTCCCAGCAGCAGTGCTCAGGAAGGGCAGCTTCTGAAACTGATGCTCCTCTTTCTGTGGCCAGGAGAGCTGGTGCTTGAGTGTTAATCACTTTCTGTCGCTTTTGCCTTTCTTTTAGAAAATTAAAGAAGTGCAACAAACACAAAGAGACAGCTGCTGTACTCTCCAATTGGTATAAACATCTTAAAGGTCCTGGGAAACAATTTATACAACTGATTTAAAAAAAAAAAAATTTGGAATAACATGTTATGGCATACACAACATATTAAGTCTACTACTATCTTAAAAAAAAAAAAAAAAAAAAAAAAAAACCTCAAAAGATATTCATGGAGCTGGGCATGGTGGCACACGCTTGTAATCCCAGCATTTGGGAGACAGAGACCAGAGGATCCGGGTTCGTGGCTAGCCTCAGCTACCTAGTGAGGCACTCCGAAACTTAGTGAGACCCTGTTTCAAAATAAAGAATACAAAATAGGGCTGGGAGTATAGCTCGAAGGTAGAACGCCCTGAGTTCAATCCCCAGTACCGCAAAAAAAAAAAGATATTCATGGGAAATGTAGCACCTACAAGTAGTGGTAATAATAACATAACTCTTTTTGCAGGTTAGGAAATGCTTCTACACATCATTTTTTTTTTTTTTTTTTTTTTTTTGCGGTACTGGGGATTGAACTCAGGGGCATTCTACCTCCGAGCTACACCCCCAGCCCCTTTTTATTCTTTATTTTGAAACAGAGTCTCACTGAGTTGCGGAGTGCCTCACTAGGTAGCTGAGGCTGGCCGCGAACCTGGATCCTCCGGTCTCAGCCTCCCGAATGCTGGGATTA
>PVLC010025738.1:12769-23465 GCA_004027655.1 Graphiurus murinus | reverse complement strand
CTGGGGATTGAACTCAGGGGCATTCTACCTCCGAGCTATACCCCCAGCCCTATTTTTTTTATTCTTTATTTTGAAACCGGGTCTCACTAAGTTGCGGAGTGCCTCACTAGGTAGCTGAGGCTGGCCGCGAACCTGGATCCTCCGGTCTCAGCCTCCCGAATGCTGGGATTACAAGCGTGCGCCACCACGCCCGGCTGGATCTTTCTTCTCATTTCTTTTTTGCTAAGTGTGATGGTAGCCCTGAATTGGTCTCCCTTTACGTAAGGATTACTCATCACAGATATTCCTAGTCTCAGAGTAAAAGCAACCTTTTTTGAGGGAAGTGAGGGTACCCTGGTGTTCTGTGAGACATGTGGGCCTGAGACATGAATTGGTTAGAAGAGGTTAAAAGAGAGAAGTGAATGTAGACTACTAGGAATGTGCTTTTTGTGTCTTGACACCAAAAGGTAGGTAAAACCAAGGCCATCTGATCCTCTCTGATAGGTCATGGAAACAGAAAAAGGGGGCAGATTTGAATGGGATGAGGAGGCCATTGATTGAAGTGAAACATGATCAGAATTTTATCAGAAAGCTGGGTGTGGTACATGCTTGTAATCCCAGCATTTGGGAGGCTGAGACCAGAGGATCCAGGTTCGCAGTCAGCCTCAGCTACCTAGTGAGGCACTCTGCAACTTAGTGAGACCCGGTTTCAAAATAAAGAATAAAAAATAGAGCTGGGGGTATAGCTCCGAGCTATATCCCCCAACCCCTGAGTTCAATCCCCAGTAACGCAAAAAAAAAAAAAAAAAAAAAAAATTATCAGAAGCCGAGTGTGGTGGTGCACACCTCTAATCCAGTACTTGGGAGGCTAAGACAGGAGGATCACAGGTTCAAGGCCAGCCTCAGCAACTTAGTGAGGCCCTCCACAACTTAGTGAGGCCTTCCACAACTTAGTGAAACCTTGTTTCAAAATAAAAAATAAGAGCCGGGCGTGGTGGTACACACTTATAATCCCAGCATTCGGGAGGCTGAGACCGGAGGATCTGGGTTCCCGGCCAGCCTCAGCTACCTAGTGAGGCACTCCGCAACTTAGTGAGACTCGGTTTCAAAATAAAGAATAAAAAATAGGGCTGGGGGTATAGCTTGGAGGTAGAATGCCCCTGAGTTCAATCCCCAGTACCGCAAAAAAATAAATAAATAAATAAATAAAAAATAAATAAATAAATAAAAAATAAGACTGGAGGTGTAGAATGTCCTTGGGTTCAATCCCCAGTACTGCAAGAAAAAAAAAAAAAAAAGAAAGAAAGAAAAAAACTTATCAAAGCGATCCACACATGGTAGTCCATGCCTGTAATCCTAGTACTTGGGAGGCTGAGACAGGAGGATCACGGGTTGGAGGACAGACTCAGCAAGTAGTGAGACTCTCATCAACCTAGCAAGACCCTGTTTCCAAATAAGAAATAAAATCGGACTGGGGGTGTAGCTCGAAGGTAGAATGCAGTACCACACACACACACACACACACACACACACACACACACACACACACACAGGTCTGGTGGTATAGCTCAGAGGTAGAATACCCCTGGGTTCTATCCCTGGTAATACCCCCCCACACACACACACACATTTAAGGTTAATAATTCTTCCCCCCCCCCCCAGTACTGGGGATTGAGCCCAGGGGTATTCTATCTTCGAGCTACACCCCCAGTCCTATTTTTTTTTTCTTTTGTTTTTGAAACATGGTCTCACTAAGTTGTGGAGGGCCTCACTAAGTAACTGAGGCTGGCCGAAAACCCGGATCCTCTGGTTTCAGCCCCCCAAGTACTGGGATTACAAATGTGTTCCACCACACCCAGCTAGGGTTTTTTTTTTTTTTTTTTTTTATTCTTTATTTTTGAAACAGGGTCTCACTAAATTGCCGAGTGCCTCACTAGGTAGCTGAGGCTGGCCGGGAACCCGGATCCTCTGGTCTCAGCCTCCCAAATGCTGGGATTACAAGTGTGTGCCACCACGCCCAGCTCCGGCTAGGTTAATTCTTTTAAATAGTACTCTAGAAAGCCGGGCGTGGTGGTTCATTTTTGTAATCCCAGCATTTGGGAGGCTGAGACCGGAGGATCCGGGTTCGGGGCCAACCTCAGCTACCTTGCGAGGCCCTCCACAACTTAGTGAGACCCGGTTTCAAAATAAAGAATAAAAAATAGGGCTGGGGGTGTAGCTCAGAGGCAGAATGCCCCTGGGTTCAATCCCCAGTACTGCAAAAACAAACAAAAAATAAATAAATAAATAAATAGTACTCTAGAGATTTTAGAATAGGATTTAAGCAGGGCTTGGTGGCGCCTGCCTGGAATCCCAGTACTTGGGAGGCTGAGACAGGAAGACTGCAAGTTTGAGGACAGCCTCAGCAATTTATCGAGAACCCCTTAGCAACTTAATGAGACTGTTTCAAAATAAAAAGGTTTGGAATTGTAGCTTGGAGGTAGAGTGCCCCTGAGTAAGTCCCCAGAACCAAAAAAAATAAAAATGAAAGCCAGACATGGTGGCGTACTCTTGTAATCCCAGTACTTGGGAGGCTGAGACAGGAGGATTGCAGGTTAAAACCAGCCTTGGCAATTTAGCAAGACCCTGTTTCTGAATAGGAGATAAAATTGGGCTGGAAGAGCTGGGCCTGGTGGTGCATGCTTGTAATCCCAGCACTTGGGAGGCTGAGACTGGAGGATCTGGGTTTGCAGCCAGCCTCAGCTATCTAGTGAGGCACTCGGCAACTTAGTGAGACCCTGTTTCAAAATAAAGAATAATAAAAAATAGGACTGGGGGTATAGCTCGAGGGTAGAATGCCCCTGAGTTCAATCCCCAGTACTGAAAAAAAAGAAAAAAATTGGACTGGAAGCTGGGCCTGGTGGAGCACACTCGTAATTCCAGTACTTGGGAGACTGAGACAGGAGGGTCAAAGGTTCCTGGCCATCCTCAGGTAGTTAGTGAGGCTGTCCACAACTTAGTGATACCCTGTTTCAAAATAAAGAGTAAAAAATAGGACTAGGAGTGTAGCTTGGAGGTAGAATGCCCCTGGGTTCAGTCACTAGTACTGCAGAAAAAAAAAAAAAAAAAATTGGGCTGGAAGTGTATCTTGGAGGTAGAATGCCTCTGGGTTATATTCCCAGTACCAAAAACTAAAAATGAAAATAGGATTTAAATTACAAAAATTTGATTTAGCATCAACATTTCCCGGAATACATCTGCTGCATGCACTGCCTGGTAGTAGCCAGTGTATGAAATTATGACCTGCCAAGGACATTTCAGATGGCAGTTTCAAAGATGCTTTAAATTAGAGCAGGATATATGTTGGTAGCACTCATGTATCCTGAGGAGTGTAAGGGCGTGTCCTATAACAACTGAGAAAACAAAGGTACTAATAGATTGGCTACAGACTTCCATCTCTCTTCTGAATGCCTTAGATGCTGGACATCTGATATCTTCATTTCATTCCTTTTCTTTTTTGTTGATTCAAGGGATTGAACCCAGGACCCCACACATCTAATATCCTAGGCCAGTACTGTACCACTGAGCTACATAGCTACATTTCCAGCCCTTTTTTTTGGGTGGGGGAGGGGTGCTGGGGATTCAACTCAGGGGCGTTCTACCTCCAAGCTATACCCCCAGCCCTATTTTTTATTCTTTATTTTGAAACCGGGTCTCACTAAGTTGCGGAGTGCCTCACTAGGTAGCTGAGGCTGGCCGCGAATCCGGATCCTCCGGTCTCAGCCTCCCAAATGCTAGGATTACAAGCGCGCGCCACCACGCCTGGCTTCCATTAACTTCTTTAACCTCTACCTCTACATGTGTACCCATCCCCCTTCCCTTCTCACTTCAGAAATGATAAATAGGTTTTTGTTTTTGTTTTTTCGATACTGGGGATTGAACCCTGGGCGTTTTACCTCTGAGCTATACCCTCAGCCCTATTTTTTATTCTTTATTTTGAAACAGGGTCTTACTGCGTTGCGGAGGGCCTACTAAGTAGCTGAGGCTGGCCACAAACCTGCAATCCTTCTGTTTCAGACTCCCAGATATTGGGATTACAAGTGTGTGCCACCATGCTGGGCTGTAAATAGGTTTTTTGAAAGCAAAGCATTTTTTTTTCTTTTTTGTACTGGGGATTGAACCTAGGGGCATTCTACCTCTAAGCTACACCCCCAGCCCTATTTTTTATTATTTTGAAACAGGGCTTCAGCCGGGCGTGGTGGCGCACACTGGTAATCCCAGCATTCGGGAGGCTGAAACCAGAGGATCTGGGTTCGAGGCCAGCCTCAGCTACCTAGAGAGGCCCTCCGCAACTTAGTGAGACTCTGTTTCAAAATAAAGAATAAAGCCGGGTGTGGTGGCGCACGCTTGTAATCCCAGCATTCGGGAGGCTGAGACCAGAGGATCCAGGTTCTCGGCCAGCCTCAGCTACCTAGTGAGGCACTCCGCAACTTAGTGAGACTCTTTCAAAATAAAGAATAAAAAATAGGGCTAGGGATGTAGCTCGGAGGTAGAATGCCCCTGGGTTCAATTCCCAGTACCACAAAAAAAAAAAAAGGGCTGGGGGTGTAGCTCGGAAGTAGAATGCCTTTGAGTTCAATCCCAGTACCTCAAAAAAAAAAAAAACTTTCTGAGGCTGGCTGCAAACCTGCGATCCTCCTTTCTCAGCCTCCCAAGTATTGAGATTACAAGCGTGTGTCACCATGCCCAACTTGAAAGCGAAGCAATTTTAAATTCACTGTGAGCAATTAATAACAGATGCTTCATAATAGAAGATGAAGATAATTATTGTAATCTGTCTAGTAAGCTTATCTTTTTTTTTTTTTTTTTTTTTTTGCGGTACTGGGGATTGAACTCAGGGGCATTCTACCTCCGAGCTATACCCCCAGCCCTATTTTTTTATTCTTTATTTTGAAACAGGGTCTCACTAAGTTGCGGAGTGCCTCACTAGGTAGCTGAGGCTGGCCGCGAACCCGGATCCTCCGGTCTCAGCCTCCCAAATGCTGGGATTACAAGCGTGCGCCACCACACCCGGCTAGTAATCTTTTTTTTTTTTTTTTTGTGGTACTGGGGATTGAACTCAGGGCATTCTACCTCCGAGCTATACCCCCAGCCCTATTTTCTATTCTTTATTTTGAAACCGGGTCTCACTAAGTTGCGGAGTGCCTCACTAGGTAGCTGAGGCTGGCCGCGAACCCAGATCCTCCGGTCTCAGCCTCCCGAATGCTGGGATTACAAGCGTGCGCCACCACGCCGGGCTTTAGTAAGCTTATCTTAAATGCTGCTTCTGTTAGGGATCTGGAGCTGGAACCCAAAGTGGGATCTGAAACACTCCTCTACCCCCATGTACACACATGCTTTCTTCTGCAGACTTTATGGGGGAAGAGCAAAGCCTCTCCAGGATCCTTGTGTTTGAGAGTAAGGAAGTAAATGATTTATTACCATGGCATGGACTTCTTTTATTTATCTGAAGAGAGATCAGGAAACCAGAAATATCACATGCTTAATAGATTAGTTCTGGACACAGGACAGGCTCCAGGGATTACTTCTAGGAAAACAAAAAGGATTGTGTGAGCCGGGCGTGGTGGCGCACGCTTGTAATCCCAGTATTTGGGAGGCTGAGACCAGAGGATCCGGGTTCGCGGCCAGCCTCAGCTACTTAGTTAGGCACTCTGCAACTTAGTGAGACCCCGTTTCAAAATAAAGACTAAAAAATAGAAAAATAGGGCTGAGGGTATAGCTCGGAGGTAGAGTGCCCCTGAGTTCAATCCCCAGTACTGCCAAAAAAAAAAAAAAAAAAAAAAAAAAAGGGATTGTGTATCCAAAAGCAAAACTAAACTTATTGTATTCTGAACTTTTCAGGGGGTTGCCCCTATTGCTTCTGTTGTTTACAAGCACAAGTTATTTAAGAATGAAGATGCTGGTTGGAATGCAGGACAGAGGTTCAGTGTAACTCACTCAGTAGACTATGTGAAGAATAATTCCTTTGGAAGTAGGAATCTAGTACCACAATTCTAGAATTGCAATTGTAATCTAGTTGTTTTGTGAACTCAAGTGATTTTCGTGGTATACAAGATAACATCTCCTCTGTCTATCCCAGAGGGGATTTGCCCAGTTTTTGGGTAGCTCCACTGGTCAATATAAGCAAATCAGCTTTCTCCAGTGGTCCAGTCTTTCCAGAATTCGTAAAGGAACCATAGTACAGGCCAAAAGGGTAACTGGGGAATGAGAAGGGAATCATGGTTGTGTGTGTACATACCTTTGTGTGGGGAAACCCTCACTCTTGCCTTAGTCTTTCTGGCCTGCACACTATTTACTATTCTGCTCCTTCACACTTTGGAAGGGGAAAACATAATAGCTCATTGTCCCCAGCAGAGAACTCTTGTCCTGAAAACAGTCGGTAGCATATTTCTATATCATACCCTTTCTATTAGTACCTGTTGATAAGGCCAAGGGTAGAGAAGATGAGGATGCCCTGAGTTTTCCAGAGGAAGCAGTGGGTGGGGCATGTGCTTATCATCCCCAGATGTTGATGCTGCTCTAGGCCCATGCCACATTTCCCAGTGAAATTTCCAAGTATGAGCCAGGCTTACTGGCACACCCTTGTAATCCCAGTTCTTGGGAGGCTGAGACAAGAGGATTGTAGGTTCATGGCCTGCTTCAGTAACTTAGTGAGACCCTGTTTCAAAATAAAATAGGGCTGGGGGTATAGCCCAGAGGTAGAATGCCCCTGGGTTCAATCCCCAGCATATTAAAAAAAAAAAAATCCAAGTATGCTTTTAGCCCCCCTGTTGAAACCTCCTGAGAATAGACCATAGGAGCTGAGTAGTGATAGGTTGGACTTCAGTCTCAGATGGAATGCTGAAACAGGTGTGTAGTGACGAGGGTCTAAGTGGACTGACCCTTTGGCTTTTGTACCATTGTCGTGTTAGGTGTGTGCTTAGTTTTGTTGCTCTTCGCTTGGAAGAGTACCAAATTGGCATGCCTTGATATATCAAGCAAAGGACAATGTGAAAAATTATTTCCTCACACCATTTTGGGGTGGGGGACCCTTGCTTTATAGCATTTGCTGATTTCTGGTTCAAGGTACCAACATGACATTGTTAAACACAACTGAGGGAGCAGAAGGTTTTCTCAACCCAGTACTGGCAATTGAACCCAGGGGTTCTGAGCTTACCCCCAAACTTTTTTTAAAAATTTTGAAACAAGGTCTAAGTAACTGAGATTGGCCTCAAACTTTCGATCTTCCTGTCCCAGTCTCCCAAGTACTGGGATTACTGGTGTGCACCACTGTGCCTGGTTAGTCTTGTGCTCTGGCTGTAGCATACAGCTGCGGCGGGCCTGTCCACTGCTTTCCTGTTACTTGGAGGCTGGTGTGTTGTGGCTACGGGACAGGCTTGTTGCTCAGTCCTGTTGTACATGCATAGACAATCTACTTCTTTTCCTGCCTTACTTGCCCTTGGCCTGGGGCTGGCCTAAGGAAGCCACTAAATTATATTCAAAGATAATGGAGCAGATTTGGAGCCCTGTTGGGTCTACTTGAAAGTCATGGTGGCCAGCAAGGGCACACACCTGGAAGTAACAAGAGCTTCTGTAGAGCTCTTCACCCTTTGTAGTCCAACTGACCATGCCTTTCTTTCTTTTTTGGTCAAAATATATATACCTTTTCCCAGCGTCCCTCTCACCTGCACCTGAGTGTCTAATTTATTTTTTTGTGGTACTGGGGATTGAACCCAGGGGCACTCCACCTCCAAGCTATACCCCAGCCCTTTTTAAAATTCTTTATTTTTTATTTATTTATTTTTTTTGCAGTACTGGGGATTGAATTCAGGGGCATTCTACCTCCGAGCTATACCCCCAGCCCTATTTTTTAGTCTTTATTTTGAAACAGGGTCTCACTAAGTTGCGGAATGCCTCACTAGGTAGCTGAGGCTGGCCACGAACCCGGATCCTCTGGACTCAGCCTCCCGAATGCTGGGATTACAAGCGTGCGCCACCACGCCCGGCTCCCCAGCCCTATTTTTTATTCTTTATTTTGAAACCGGGTCTCACCAAGTTGCAGAGTGCCTCACTAGGTAGCTGAGGCTGGCCGCGAACCCGGATCCTCCGGTCTCAGCCTCCCAAATGCTGGGATTACAAGCGTGTGCCACCACGCCCGGCTTTTTTTTAAAATTCTTTATTTTGAAACAGGGTCTCACTAAGTTGCAGAGAGCCTTATTAGATAGCTGAGGCTGGCCAAGAACCTGTGATCCTGTCTCAGCCTCCCAAGTATGGGGATTACAAATATGGGCCACCACACCTGGCTGGAGTGTCTATTCTGATCATCTCAGGCAGGAACTAGCAAAAAAGGGCAAGGGGACTCAGCGGTTGGTGGCAGACCAAGGACAAAGTTAGACACCATAATTTTGTGTGTGTGTGTGTGTGTGTTACTGGAGATTGAACTCAAAGCCTCATATTATCAGGCAAGTTCTCTAATGCTGAGCTACATCCTAGCCCTCAGATACCATAGTGTACTTTTTTTTGTGTGTGTGTGGTACTGGGGATTGAACTCAAGGGCATTCTACCTCCGAGCTATACCCCCAGCCCTATTTTTTATTCTTTATTTTGAAACAGGGTCTCACTAAGTTGCGGAGTACCTCACCAGGTAGCTGAGGCTGGCCGCAAACCCGGGTTCTCCGGTCTCAGCCTCCTGCTGGGATTACAAGCGTGTGCCACCATGCCCGGCTTACAGATTTAGTTTCGTTGGTGGTTTCTCATTCCAACTCTTGCTGAGATGGGGGATGAGGCCATCACTGGGAAAGTGACCTTGGGATTTCCTCAAGGACACAGTACCCAGTGTGCACCACTTCCCAAGCCCCATCTGCCTCTTCTCAAGCCTGAAGTGATAGTGTAGGTGACTGCCACATAGGTTTGTGAGGCACTGGTGGCTTGAGGGTTCCTCAGGAGAGCTATAGCAGTTTTGGAAGCTGAAAGGACTGGGGCAATGGTGTAGTCTTTGAAAGCTTGTTTTAGGAAAAGCTGAGGTGGGGGCCAGAGTGGGATTGGGTTAAATCTCCATTTTGTGTTTACTGCTCACTTTCTTTGTCTCTTGCAGTAGTATTTTGCCTTTGAGTAACTGTCCCCAGCTCCAGTGCTGCAGGCACATTGTTCCGGGGCCTCTGTGGTGCTCCTGATGCCCCTCACCCACTGTCGAAGATCCCCGGTGGGCGAGGGGGCGGCAGGGATCCTTCTCTCTCAGCTCTAATATATAAGGTAAGGAGGAGCCTGGAATGGGAAACTGGGGGCAGAGCCTTCTCAGACACCACTGGGCTGCTGCTCAAGGGCATTTTCCTTGTTTCTAACTCTTAGGCCAGGCCAGTATGGGGGCTGGGAAGGACTCTCAACTAAGGCTACTACAAAGCTTTTCTGAGTTCTAGAGGGAGGTATTAGCACCATTTGCTGCCTGTTAATCTGCTGTGATTGAGACCTGGAAGCTGCTTTAGCTTCTCCCTGAGGCCCCCATATTGGCCTGGCCTAAGAGCTCAGTTTCTGGTGTCTTGAAATTGTGCCCTGGGAGATAGATAACCTGGCCTTAACCAGACCCTCAGCAATTTTTTTTTTTCTTTTTTGATGGTACTGCAGATTGAACCAAGGGGTGTTCTACCAAGGAACTATACCTCCAGCTGGCCTCAAACCTGCAATCCTATCTCAGCAGCCCAAGTACTGGGATTACAAGCATGTGTCACCACACCTGGCTCATTTGTTTTTTTTTTTTTTTTTTTTTTTGCGGTACTGGGGATTGAACTCAGGGGCATCCTACCTCCGAGCTATACCTCCAGTCCTATTTTGTATTCTTTATTTTGAAACCGAGTCTCACTAAGTTGCGGAGTGCCTCACTAGGTAGCTGAGGCTGGCCGCGAACCCGGATCCTCCGGTCTCAGCCTCCCCAATGCTGGGATTACAAGCGGGCTCATTTGTTTTTGATACAGGAGAGGAAACAGGAAGAACATGGTGTTGAGTTAAAGCACAGGCTTCCAAGTCAGGGAGGCCTGGGTTTGAATCTCAGTTTTGTTATTGCTTAATTGTGCTTGGCCTTGTTATCTCAGATTTAAAATGAGAATTCTTGCCAGGCGTGGTGGCACATGCTTGTAATTATTCCAGTACTTGAGGCTGAGACAGGAAAATTGCACGTTCGACGTCAGCCTCAGCAACTTAGCGAGACCCTGTTTCAAAGTAAAAATAAAATCGGCCTGGAGGTGTATCTTGGAGATAGAATGTCCTGAGTTCAATCCGTAGTATCACTAAATAAATAAATAAATGAGGGTTTTTTTTTTTTGTGTGTGTGTGTGTGTAACTGGGGATTGAACCCAGGGGCATTCTACCTCTGAGTCACACCCCTAGCCCCCTCCCCTTTTTTTTTTAACTCTGTATTTTTTTATTTATTTTTTATTATTTTTGTGTGTGTGGTACTGGGGATTGAACTCAGGGGCATTCTACCTCCGAGCTATACCCCCAGCCCTATTTTTTTTTTTTTTTTTTTTTGCGGTACTGGGGGTTGAACTCATGGGCATTCTACCTCCGAGCTACACCCCCAGCCCTATTTTTTATTCTTTATTTTGAAACCGAGTCTCACTAAGTTGCGGAGTGCCTCACTAGGTAGCTGAGGCTGGCCGCGAACCCGGATCCTCTGGTCTCAGCCTCCCGAATGCTGGGATTACAA
>PVLC010025738.1:0-12669 GCA_004027655.1 Graphiurus murinus | reverse complement strand
AGAGTGCCTCACTAGGTAGCTGAGGCTGGCCTCGAACCTGGATCCTCTGGTCTCAGCCTCCCAAATGCTGGGATTACAAGTGTGCGCCACCACACCCGGCTGGGTCTCACTAACTTGCAGAGGGCCTAAGTAGCTGAGGCTGGCTTCGAACCTGCAATCCTCCTGTCTGTCTCCCAAGTACTAGGATTACAAGAGTGCACCACCACACTCCGAAAAATGAGATTTTTTTTTTTCTTTTTGTGGTGCTGGATTAAACCCAGAGATAGTCTACCTCAGCCATATATATATACATATATATATATTTTAAATTTGGAAATAGGGTCTTGCTAAATTACTGAGGCTGGCTTCAAACCTGCAGTTTTCCTGTCTCAGCCTCCCAAGGACTGGGATTGCAGGTGTGCACCACCATGCCCAGCTAAAATGAGAATATTAATGCTCACCTCAAGTGCTCGTCATGATGATTACAGTAATATATGGGACAGTACTTGTCACCTAATGAATACTCAGTAACTATTGCCCTTCCTATCATTCTGGCTTTTATCAGTTTCAACTGGTTTTAGCAATGATCCCAGTTACCCACCATGCAGGACTATGTTTCCAGTACCCTGTGTCCCACGCCCTCTCTGGGCCCCAGGGACTCCCAGCACCACCTGGGTTAGGGAACATATGGTTTGTCCAGATCAGTAGTGATCTGGTCCTTTGCCCTGCTGTTCTTCCCAGGACGAGAAGCTCACTGTGACACAGGACCTCCCTGTGAACGATGGAAAACCTCACATCGTCCACTTCCAGTACGAGGTCACCGAGGTGAAGGTCTCTTGTTGGGATGCAGTCCTGTCCAGCCAGAGCCTGTTTGTAGAAATCCCAGATGGATTATTAGCTGATGGGAGCAAAGAAGGGTAAGGAGCAAGCGTTGCAGAGGGAAAGGAGTGGGGAAAGGGATCCCCTGGCAGAGGGAGGTGTTTGTTTATAGGGAATAACAAATTTGTAGGCAAGTCTGTGCTTTAATCCCCTACCTCTAGACTTTCCAAGCAGATAGCATTTTATAACAGGTTATTTTTAGCAATAAAACATTAGGCCTGCTTTTCGGTTATAATTAAAGAAGATCGTTATCACCTTAACCAAAAGCCTACCAGTTAATCTCCCCAGGGTTCAGTCTTCCTAGCAAACACCAAGTCCCCCTTGAGCCACCTTACAGTGGTGCAGTTCAGAAAGCCAGGGAGGCACAGTGGGCTTTCATTGGTGGGTTGAGGCCCACTGCGCAGCGGTCCTGAGGACAGAGTTCTCTCGAGTGGCCCCAACTTGTTGAGGAAATCGTTTGGGGCAGTGGCAGGGCCCAGAGTATCCCTGTCAGTGACAGGTGATCTTGTCAAACTTGGAGGTGACCCCGAGGAACTGGGCTTTCTTTGTAGGTCCCAGACTGTCTTGTGAACTGCATTAGTTAAGATGGTTAGTGTTACTTTCAGATGAATTATCACAGGAAGAGATAATTTAGTAACATTTTTCTCAGGGGCTGTCATTTTTTTCTGAATTCATGGCTTCCAGGATCTTGAGATGAGAGCCTTTTCCTAAAGCATCTGGATGTTAGGCTCAGAAAAGCCTTTTGTGAGGAGTGGGATGGGGGTGGGGTCTCAGGAGGTGGTGGTGGGCCTGAGTAATTTTCTTTGCTTCTTGCAGATTGTTAGCACTGCTAGAGTTTGCTGAAGAGAAGATGAAAGTGAACTACGTCTTCATCTGCTTCAGGAAGGGCCGGGAAGACAGAGGTGAGCAGTGAAAACTCCCAAAATCTACAGCCTGGACAGTGCAGCCTAGGAGGAAGATTGAGGGCTTGCATCCAATGAGGGAATGAGGGGAACTTTTTTTTGGTAGGACTGGGGATTGAACCGAGGTGGGTCCTATCTCTGAGCTACATGCCTAGTCCATTTATTTATTTATTTATTTATTATTTTGCAGTACTGGAGATTGAACCCAGGGGCATTCTACCTCTGAGCTACACCCCTAGTCCTGTTTTTATTTATTTATTTATTTAGTGATACTGGGGATTGAACTCAGGGGCATTCTACCTTCGAGTAGAATATCTATACCCCCAGCCCTATTTTTTATTCTTTCTTTATTTTTTTATTTTTATTTTTTGCGGTACTGGGGATTGAACCCAGGGGCATTCTACCTCCAAGCTATACCCCCAGCCCTATTTTTTATTCTTTATTTTGAAACCGAGTCTCACTAAGTTGCGGAGTGCCTCACTAGGTAGCTGAGGCTGGCCGCGAACCCGGATCCTCCGGTCTCAGCCTCCTGAATGCTGGGATTACAAGCGTGCGCCACCACACCCGGCTATTCTTTATTTTGAAACAGCGTCTTAATAAGTTGTGGAGAGCCTCACTAGGTGGCTGAGGCTGGCCGAGAACCTGGATCCTCCAGTCTCAACCTCCCAAATGTTTGGATTACAAGCGTGCGCCACTGCACCTGGCTTCCTAGTCCTATTTTTTATTCTTTATTTTGAAACAGGGACTCACTAAGTTGTAGAGGGCCTAAGTAGCTGAGGCTGGCCGTGAACCCAGATCTTCTGGTCTCAGCCTCCCAAGTACTGGGATTACAAGCATGCGCTACCATGCCCGGCTCTAGTCTTTTTATTTTATTTTTTTTTTATTTTTTTGGTAGTACTGGGGATGGAACCCAGAGGCCTTCTACCTCCGAGCTACACCCCCAGCCCTATTTTTTTTTTTTGTATTCTTTATTTTGAAACCGGGTCTCACTAAGTTCCCAGCCCTATTTTTTATTCTTTATTTTGAAACGGAGTCTCACTAAGTTGCGGAGTGCCTCACTAGGTAGCTGAGACTGGCCGCGATCCCAGATCCTCCAGTCTCAGCCTCCCAAATGCTGGGATTACAAGTGCGCGCCACCACGCCCGGCTAGTCCTTTTATTTTGAGATAGAGTTTCACTGAGTTGCCCAGACTGGCTTCAAACTTAAGATCCTCCTGCCTCAGCTTCCTGATTTGCTAGGATTACAGATACACACCACCATACCTGGCCAAGACACTCGAGTTTGCCTCACAAACCCTGGGAATGGGGCCAGGTTTACTAAGGCCTGGTTCTGGGTGCTTGTTTGTTCCATCTTTGGGGTTTTCCCTTGGCTTGAACCTGCCCTTCTCACCAGAATCCTCTTTGTACTCTTATTCTGCAGCTCCACTCCTGAAGACCTTCAGCTTCTTGGGCTTTGAGATTGTGCGTCCAGGTCATCCCTGTGTCCCCTCTCGGCCAGATGTGATGTTCATGGTGTATCCCCTGGACCAGAACTTGTCCGATGAGGACTAATGGTCATAGAGGATGCTTTGCCCAAGAGCCTCAGTGTGGAAAGAGGGGGAGTTAGGCAGCCCTGGGACAGAGGAGAGGGCTCCTTGCTGTCTAGGGAAGGACACTGAGGGGTTCAGGGTGAGGGTTGCCTATTGTGTTCTCGGAGTTGACTTGTTGAAATTGTTTTCCATAAAGAACAGTATAAACATATTATTCACATGTAATCACCAATAGTAAATGAAGATGTTTATGAACTGGCATTAGAAGCTTTTTAAACTGCGCTGTGTGACCAACTCTAACTAGCCTAGGGGAGGACATTGCTGAGAGGGGGAGGGACTATCTGGGTCCAGGGGTGAGGGCTGGTGGGTGACACTGTCAGGCTCAGGTTCCCCTGCTTTTGGGCTTTCTGTTTTGGTTTTAAGACTTAACGAATTTTTTTCTTTGCTTCCTGTCACCCCAGGGGCTCTGAGTATAGGCGTTTTGGGCTTCTGCGCAGTTTTTTTGACACTCCACCTGGGCTTCTCTGTATGCATTCATGTTTGGCCTGCTGTAAGCAGGTCTGACTCCTCCTTTACAGCTTAGTGTTATTCTGGCATTTGGTTAAACTGGCTTAATCTGTTTAATGTTATCAGTGCATTTTAAATAGGGGCATTGAAGTTTACTCCCGCCACCAGGGCTTTTTTGGGGGAGGTGCCTGGGGCCGTAAGAAATATAGCCAAACTCCAACTCTCAAATTATCACCAGGAGTTCTTGCTCCTGTGGTCCAGGCCCCAAGGTCTCCTTCCTAGGATCACAAAGAGTAAAGAATAGAAACTCAGGGCCTGGGAACTGGGGAGAATCTGTTCTTAGGGACTGGATGCTTCTGGCCAGCAGAGTGTAGTACCGACTCCCCACACAAGTTCTGAGCGGTGCCTGAGACCCCGCCCTGCAGACTCTGGGGTAGGCCTCGGGGGTAGAAGTGGCCTGCCCTTTTCTGTTTTCACTGAGCAGCTTGTTCCAAGGAGAGAGGAAGGGGAAGAGATCTAGATCGAGTGAAGGGAGTGAGGGTGTCAGGGAGGCAAGTGTGTTGTGTTACTATGTCAATAAACTGATTTAAAGTTGTGGTTGGTCTGTTCTTGATTCCTGTATCAGGACCAACTTCCTACCACTACTATCCTTTGAATCATGAGCCTAACTTAATAGGGTGTGGGAATGTGCTGCTTAGGAAAAAAGCTGCAATGTTGTAGGACAAATAAACTGGCCATATCAGGTCTCTGGGGCCATGTCATATTGTGAAGTGTGGGGTTGCTAAGGAGTCTGGGATACACTTTGAGAACCCCCAGGAGAGACAGATGTCTGCATATGAGCTTCATCTAGAATGGAGGCTATCCTTAGGAGCCAAACTCTTTTCCCTTTATTATTGAAGTCTGGGTCCTAAAACTGGGTTTAGGCCTTTGCATGGAGCTGCTGGACATTCTCATTCCTGAGGTCTTTGAAAGAAGCCACACATACCTTCCCTGTTCTAGTTTTCTCCTTGTGGAGCCTATGCCCTAAGGTGTGGCTTTCAGTCCCTTCCACCACCAGCCTAAAGAGGCACCTCTGTAGAACTCTAGGCCTAGAGTTACCCTTTTACCTCTGTTCTCTTTTTAAATTTCTCATGGTCTCACTAGCAGTGTTTCTTATTGCTTCTGCCTGCTCCCCCTCCAAGAGAAGAGCATGTTCTGTCTCCTACAGTTTTACAACTGTCCACTGTTGACCTTTAGTTTACTTATGGGCCTTATACTCATTTTCCACATTTTTTTTCAGGGTGCTTTCTTGTGTTTTCTCTGGGTCATCAACCTTGGTTTTTTTTTTGTTTTTTTTTTTTTTGCGGTACTGGAGATTGAACCCAGGGACATTCTACCTCTGAGCTAGACACCCAGTCCTATTTTTTATTCTTTATTTTGAAACAGGGTCTTGCTAAGTTGCAGAGTGCCTCACTAGATAGCTGAGGCTGGCCGGGAACCCGGATCCTCCGGTCTCAGCCTCCCAAATACTGGGATTACAAGCGAGCGCCACCATGCCCGGCTCAACCTTGGTTTCTATCTGGTATTCCTTTAAAATGGTGAGCTTAACATCCCCACTTCTACTGTTAGAGCAAGTCTGGGACTAGACACATTCAATTGAAGTCCTAATGGCTTGAAGATGTCCCCCACTGAGCAGAGGATTTGTAGAGGCGGCAGGTAGTCTATTCAGATGTTAAACCCAAGGAATCTACAAGTAGACAAGGATAAAAAACACAAGAGCAAACTCAGTCTTTACTTTTCCCCAAAACTAGCAGAATGGGCTAGATACACACTTGAGATTTTTCTGCCATCTGCTGGTGGTTCCTGTTCAATACAGCCAGTTAGAAGAGCTGAATTAGAAACCCAGGTACCCAGTCAAGACTTCCCTTTTCAAAAAAAAAAAAAAAAGAAAGAAATATGCTACCTAAAGGCTGCACTGTAATTAAAAAAGCAACTCAGGAGGTAGAATATTTTTAGGGGTGGAGAAAGAGGAGATATGTGAAAGGCAGACTAAGTCTAAATTTAAGAACAGGGACATTAAAAACTTTATTCAATAAATACAACAAATAATTTAAAAATATACTTCAATTCCAAAGCCAATTAAGAAAAGGAATTAGAGACAAAGGGAGAAAAAGGGGGGGGGAGGAGGAAGGTAGAGAAAAGGAGAAAGAGGCCGAACAATGGTTTGGTTGGGCTGTTTCAGAAGGTTCCACCCTTTAAAATTCTGATCAAGTGCTCTTGACCCATAAACCCTTAGCCCTTTGTTCCAATGGGTAACCACAGGAGACCACCAGCCAGGTTCTCTGGGCTCTGGATCAGAGCACTCTGGAGGCTGGAATGCATGGGGATGGGGTTGTGCTGGGGGTGGTTTCCTACTCATCCCTAACTCCCTCCCAGGCAGGTTTAAATAGTGCAAACTCGTAGGCAGAGAGTGCCCAGCTGCATAGTTTCACAGGTAAGTGTCCAAAGCCAGGGCCTCTGGGAGACAGGTCCCAGAGTACCCAGGAATCCAAAGCCACTTTGGTGAATGGGATCTAAGGGTGAAGAGAGGGGAGGCCAGGGGACAGGATAAAGCTGGGCTAAGCCAGTGGTGTGGCGCCAGAAAACAATGCTGGGCAGGAAAGGGCTACAGGGCAAATAGTCTGGACACTGGATTCTACAGCTTGCTGCCAGCCAGGGAAGGTAAAGCTGAGAATGCATATGGAGCAGGACCAGAAAGATTGGGAAAGCTGAGGTAAAACAGAAAAGTTGGAAGGAAGAGGCAGCTCAGCAGCAAACTCCAGGAGAAATAACCAGCAGCCCTCACAGATTTGTGATTGTCTCTTAAAAAGATTTATTTTCTCTTCTTGCCTGAACGTACAAAGGCAAAAAGAGTACAGTTTGTATATATATATATTTATATATATATATAAAAAAACAAGGAACTTGGTAATGTACACTTTACAGAAGGGAAGAATCAGGAAGACTGAAATTAAATCCAACAGAGCAACGCCAATGGAACAAAAGCTATGAACAGCAACACGCCCCTCCAGCCCGGACCTTCAGCTTGCCCCAACCTACTCCCAAGGGGAGGGCTGAGCACCAAGGCAAGCGGGTGGGCTGGGGCAGGAGGGGCTGGGGACAGGGCCTGGGAGGGGCTTGATCCCAGGAGGGGCCCATGGCAGGGTATCACTGGAAAGCTTCCTGGGATGGCCCAGTAATAAAACAAATGACAAAGGCCCAGACTTAACGGGGCTAACTAGCTGCCCAGCTGGATCTCATGGGCCTCAAAGTAGACATTGAGATGGCAATGGGGATAGGGGGAAATTACATGAGGGGGCCTCAAAGCCTGTATACAATTCCCCAGCCCTTCTGTAGTCTTAATCCCCATCTCCCTAAACTAAGTCCTCTCACCCCCACTCTGGAGCCTGGAGAGGAGAGTTAAGAAATGATCGTTTCATTTCATAAGTGCCCTCTTACCCTTCTGTGTGTGGTTCACTGACCTTGAGATATGTGGAGAGTGGGGTAGAAAAGGGAATTTCATACATGAATACATACATGTATAAAGCAGGGAAGGCAGGTGAAGGAACTAGCACACCTTAACAGGAGGCAGCAGACGTGAATCTTACAGAGCAGCTCTCCGAGCTGGGCTGCCCTTCCTAGGGATGACGTCCTCCTCCCCTGCAGCTTCTCCACAAGGGCCTGGGCAGGCCGGCTCAGAAAGAGGGTGGTTTTGTGGACTGGGCCCTCAGCAGCAACCTTTCCCAGCGTGTGCGTGCGTGTGTGTGTGTGTGTGTATGTGTGTCTGTGGTGGTGGTGGATCCTTGCTGAGCGTGTCGTCCCTCTGACTAGGTCATGGGCACCACAGATAGCCCCTACCTGTGTTTCTCCTCTCCATGTAGAGATGCTGGAGGTGGATGGCAAACCTTTCCCTCAGCACTTGTCAAGGACTTCCACAGCTGCTGCCACTTCTGCTTCATGTTATTTCAGGGAGGAAAAGCTTGGGCCCAGTAAGGATCAGGGCCCAGGAGGAGGCAGTGCCATCATGCCACTGTTGCACTCTGGCTCTTCAAGGGAGACTTGGATATAAGGATCAAAGAGCTGAATGTTGGGGGCGGGGCGGGGGGAGAAAGCGGTTCCCTTCTGCAGAAGCCCAGGTGCTCTGCAAATACAGCAGTTCCTCCTCCTCCTCTGTTACAGAATGAAGTGAAAAGGCAGGAATGCTGGGCCATGCCTGCCCAATAAGAAAGAAAATTATTCCAACAGTTTCTTTACAATATGTACAGAGCACGCTGCAGGCCAGCGCCAGGGATACAAAACACATAAGATACTTAAAAACAAACAGCAACAGAGATGGGTCCTTGGCTCCACCTCACAGGAGCCAGGGAGGGCATAGTCACGGTGAACTTCAGTCATCCTCTTGGTAGGGCAACTCAGGTTAGGTGGGGTAAAGCTGTCCACATTAGCTACTTCCCTAGTGAAAGGGAAGTCACTGCTCAGAGCATGGCCCTGGGGCAGTAGAAGGCAGAGGGGGGATAGAGACTGCAACAATGGGTTTGGGGGAGGGTTCAGAACCCAACTTGAACAAAAACAAGGACAAGCTTAGAAGAAAGGTCTGTATGTCAGCGGGGCTTCTTTCAACAAGTGACACTAAGCTCATCTATGTATAGGGCTGCAGGGTTCTTGGAAACCACCCTTTACTGGGCATTGTGCTTACTGTCCTCCTACTCCCTATTCTCCAAATTAAATCTGAGCCACATTTCTGCTCTTAAATTGTCTCTTTTGGCACTCTGGTCACAAACACCCTCCTTGAGCCTGGGCTGGTATCTGTGGATCTTTCAATCCAGAGGGACAAGGAAAGAGGGGAGGAGAACAAGGGGGTGATACCTCACAAAAACAAAGAGCTAAAGTTTCCCACCTTTGGGAAGAAGTGACTCCAACAGAGCCAGCACATCACCGTCCTCCTAGTGCACAGAGCATGGAGCTTGGGCCTGGAGACTGCATTTCTAAGGAGAGCAGACAAACACCTGCTAGCTCACAGCATAGTGCCACAGAGTTCACTCTGTGACTACCACAAGTAATGCCTGGATGGGTTTTCCCAGGGTCTGTTGAACCAATAACCTCCCATGGCCAGTGGCTCCTAAAGTGAGGATATGTGTTACAAAGACACAGCTTATATTGGCACCATGGAGGTTATAGACTGAGTGATAGAAAATCTTGTACTGTAGACAGAAGAACTGGGCCATATACATTTGTGGCCCTAAGTAAGGAAGATACTCAGATGGCTGAATAGACAGGACATCTCCAAGAACAGCTGGGTGCTCCCAGGGCCTGCCTTCTGGGTCTTGCTTTAAGATGACCTGGCAGATGCTAATCTTCCCCATGCTGCGGGGAGTACCATTTCATCTGCCTCAGTTTTCAGAGCCAAGCAGTGGACAAGAAGAGGCAGGATGAGAGTGGGAATCTCCCTGGGAAACACCAAGGGGTTAGGAGGGAAGAGAGAAGGGTGAGAAAAGTTCGGGGATAAGAAGCAGCAGGACTTAGTGGGGAACGCATGTCCAATTTCACAGACTCCATTCATGCTCTGGCTCCTTCTCAGTATCCTGGGGAGCCCTGTGCTGGTGTTGGAACCCCTGCCCTCTGCCTGACAGGTAACTCAAGGCCATGGTGGGGCAAATGCCTTGGTCTTCCTTTCCAGGCTTGGCTCTGAGTGTTTATCTGTGCTCACGTTAGAGGGGGAAATCTCTGAAGACCGTGCTTTCACAACTACAGAGAAAACAGCCCCCAATTTCTTTTCCTGAGATTCTAATTCCTCCACATTCTGTCAGCTCCCAGGCCCAAACTTGCACTGGGGAGATGTGGGATCTGGCGATGGCGATAATGACGCTGAGAGTGGTATGGCTGCTGTGCTGTTTTCAGACCTCCTCCAGTGCTTGGGGGATCCCTCCCAGGGTGTGTGGCGGGTACTGCTCTGGCAGCAGACCAGGCTAGGGAACAGAGCAGTGACTTCTCTGGGCTGAGGCTGTATCCCCTGGTTGCTCCCCATGCCTTCATTTCCACAGAGGCCACAACAGTCATGATGTGGCTGAGAGAATAAATATTTTTGCTAAGTACCAGCTCTCCAGCTCCTGAGGAAGAGGGAGGGTCAGGGAGTCCAGGGGTCTGGTGGAGGCGAGATAGCCAAGGGTCTGCCTTCAGTCATGGTAGGAACGGCAAACAGGATGATCAACACCATTTAACTGATGTCTAAATGGCATCTCCAGCACCTCCTTGGGTGAGCCAGTCCAGGCCCGTGAAGCTGACTTTATCCGGGCACTCGGTGTTCTGCAAGGGAAACATGGACAGATAACCAGGTACTCAGCTTGCTTGTGGGCATAACAACCACAAGAGGGCGCTCCAATAAAATGAACTGGCAAGGCCAGTACTGGTAGGTCCCTAGGAGACATGTGTTCCATGGTCCTCTCAAAAGCTTCTCGGGAGACTCCTACAAGAGGCTTGGCCAGGATTCCACTGTTTCTACTACTGCTGGCCCCATACGGTTATCCCTCACCCACAGGGACCATATGATCCAAGTAGCAGTGATCCCTGATCTGTGGTGCCCCAAATTAACAAACATTACTTACCACTCTCACCTCCTGGGGGGCGGGTAGAGTGAGGGAGCTGAGCCTTGCTGGCTGGCAACAATGGCTGTAGAAGAAAGCCCTGGAAGGCGGGAGGACATGTTAGTACAGCACTCCCAACACCTCTGTCACCAGCTGGCAGCTTCCCCTTAAATTCCTTGTTCCACTTAGTCTGGGGGTGCTGACAGAAAAAAATCTGACACTGGGCCAGATACAGTGGCTAGAAAGGGAGAGTATGGCCTGTTTTTCTCACAGCTACCTGGGCTGTGAGAACACCTGTTCCTTATTCTTCTGAATATCAAAGCCAACATTCTGGAGGAGTTTGAGAGTTCCCAAGCTCCAAGGGAAGAAATAAATATCATATGCTTTAATGACTACCTGCAGGAGTCAAGACTCTGGATAGATTAGAAGCTTAAGAAAAAAAAAAAAAAAAGGTTCTAAGCCGGGCGTTGTGGCGCACGCTTGTAATCCCAATACTTGGAAGGCTGAGACTGGAGGATCTGGGTTGGCAGCCAGCCTCGGCTACTTAGTGAGGCCCTCCGCAATTTAATGAGACCCTGTTACAAAATAAAGAATAAAATAGAGCTGAGGATGTAGCTCAGAGGTAGAATGCTCCTGGGTTCAACCCCCAGTACCACACACACACACACACACAAAGTTCTCACAGGGTGGGGACCTGGCTGTGGGCACTACTACTGAGATGGAAGTTAAAAAATAGGTAGTGGGAACCACAGTTTACCTGCTGCGTATGGGAGGTTGTACTGTGCGGGGAGCAGCGAGTACCCCAGGTGGTGGTGGTGGTGGTGCGTGGACATCAGGCGCTGGGAAGGGGAGGTGCGGGGTCGGTCAACACTGCGTTCACTTCCGCCTGCTCCCCCAACATTGCTACAGCTGCCACCACCCCCAACCACCCCACAGCCTCCCCGATCTCTCTCCTGAGAAGTTTTATCGCTTATCTGTAAAGGAAAGGAGACATACAAAAGCACTAAAGTGAGACACAAGTGACATAACCAGGGCCCCACATGACTTCCTAAAAGGGCAGGACACAAGTCAAGGAGGTGCCCTGATGGGGCCGTGTCAAGTCAGTCAAGCTGCTCTGGGGTCAGGACCTGAACTTGCCCCTGACTCTTAAGACCTTGGATCTAGTCTGTTTGTCTTTGGATAAGGGCCAGGGTGTCTGTCCTTCACTTACTGTGGGAGACTTGCTCTTGTAGTGACTGGCATGCTGCTGCAGGATGTCCAGGGCTTTGGACTCTGAGCTGGATTTACAACTGACGCTGGGGCTGGCTCGCGCCTTGTCAGCATCTTCACCACCTGAGACCTTGCTGCCATATGGGGAGAAGGAGTAGCTGGAAGGCAAGTAGGAACCTGGGGAAGGAGAAACCAAGTGGTCAAAGAAATGAGAGGAGCGAGCCATGGTGGCACACACTTGTAATCCCAGTACTTGAGAGGCTGAGACAGGAGAATCACAGGTTCATGGCCAGCCTCAGCTACTTAGTGAGGCCCTCTGCAACTTAGTGAGACCCTGTTTCAAAGTAAAGAATAAAGAATAGGACTAGGGGTAGATTGGAGGTAGAATGCCCCTGGGTTATCCCCAGTACCACAAAATAAATAAATAAATGAAAGAGAAAAAGAAAAAGAGAAGAAACTGCTTTAGTGAGATGGGGTAGGTGAGCATTAGCTCCCAGGCAGAGGCTGAGGTATTTCTGCCATGATATCTTTGGGATGAGACTATTGGCTTGTCTTTACTGAACCCTACCGGGAGAAATCAGCAAAGAGATGTAAGAATTGGCCCTCAGTTTCCTGGACTTGTCTTCACCAGATCTGGTATGGTTCTTTGAAGTAATCTCACGTTCATCTTGGAGAGGTGATATGATAGATAAAGTGGAAAGATCATAGGATTTTTTTTTGTTTTTTGTGGTACTGGGGATTGAACTCAGAGGCATTCCACCTCCGAGCTATACCCCCTGCCCTATTTTTTATTCTTTATTTTGAAACCGAGTCTCACTAAGTTGCGGAGTGCCTCACTAGGTAGCTGAGGCTGGCCGCGAACCCGGATTCTCCGGTCTCAGCCTCCCGAATGCTGGGATTACAAGCGTGCGCCACCACTCCTGGCTGATTTTTTTTTTTTTTTTTTTTGCAGTTCTGGGGATGGAACCCAGGGGCATTCTACCTCCAAGCTCCACCTGTAGCCCTATTTTTTATTCTTTTTTTTTCGGTACTAGGGATTGAACTCAGGGGCATTCTACCTTCAAGC